>VDFB02256132.1:122493479-122666601 GCA_007258455.2 Sequoia sempervirens
TACTTGAATAGGGAGTTTAATCATGCCTTGATACACTCTTTCCTGATCATCATATGCTCTTATTGTGATACCCTTTCCTTTGTCAATAGAATCCTCTGATATTTTCAATTGCTTGATGAGGCTAAGAGAATATATATTCAAGCCCACACCTCCATCTACCAAGACCCTTTTGAATTTTCTCTTATGTACTATGGATTCCAAGTGAAGTGCACGGTTGTGAGATGGTTGAGAGGGAAAATCTTGGTCAGAGAATGTGAGGAGATTCGATGTAATGATATTTCTAACCATAGCTTGAAATTGCTTCACATCAAGATCTGTGAGGATAGTGGATGAGGCCAACGCTTCTTCAAGGATTTTCCTATGGGTAGATGATATTTTTAGCAACTCCATGATGGAGATTTGCGTTGGCATTCTCGAGTTGATCTAGGACATTGTAGCCATTGGGAACAGATCTAGATGCAGGGACTTTGTTTGGCTGGGATGATCTTGCGATGGTAACTTTTTCGCCCCTTGTGGTGACTCCACAATCTTTGGCATAGGCACCCTTGATGGTGATGACCGTGTAGTTTTCATCTAGGGAGGCAACAACTGTTTCGTACACATGATTTACGTTTGAGTGGGTGCCTTTTCCTTTATCTTTGTTATTATTATTCCCTTTATTGCCATGATTAGGCATCAGATTTGTGTATATCTTAAGATCTTGATTTCCTGTTGGTTGTTCCATGTTTATAATTATTTTATCGATGAGATCTTGAATTATGTTCTTTAATCTCATGCAACTATTTGTGGTATGGCCTTTGATTTTATGGAACTCGCAGAGTTGATTCTCATTATACCAAGGAGGTTTCACATCCGGTTCTTGGTAATTCTCAAAGGTAGGGGCCTTGATGAGTTTTTTCGTCTATCAACTTTTTCATTATGTGTTCAAGTGGTTCCCCCAAAGTGGTGTATTTTCACTTGGGATAACTCTTGTTGCATTGGGGTGGTCCCCTTTGATCATTGAGATTATTGATTGTCAGATTGTTGTGTGGTTGTTGTATTACGTGATGATTTTTTTGTTTTCAATTTGGATTTGTGGTGCGGGTGTATTTTGGCTAGGGGCACTAATGACCACCTTGGCGTCGACGACACCATCATAAGTAACATTTTTGTTCCTTTCCCACATGCAAGGTTTATCGTTATAACTGGAGGGTGGGCAGTTGTTTTGTTGTTCAGGGTATGAAGTTGATCCCGCGGGTTGATTCATAAGGGCTCGTTCGATGCTAAGCGCCTTGGAGATCAACTGATCATATGTGGTGATGCTTTGAACCTTGAGATGAAATTCCAAGAGGCCATCAAGGTTGGCTATGATGGTGAAAACTTGTTGTTCTTCAGGCATGGTTCACTTGCTCCGATTGGCCTTGGATCACCATCATTGTAGGAATGAGGTGAATGATTCACCCTTTCCTTGTTTCAGAGCTAAGAGTTCCTCTATACTAACATCCATTGCATTGTTGCATGCGTAGTTCTTTACGAATGTGTCTATAATTTCTTGGAATGTCCTAATGCTTGAAGGTAGGCGAGAGAGCCATTCCATAGCGTGGCCTGCCAAACTCCTAGGAAATAGCCGCATTAGATAAGTATCGTCGTATGTGACTTCCATGCAATGAACCTGGAATTCCCTCATGTGATCTTCAGGGTTTCCCGTCCCATGATATTTGTCAAATTTGGTGATCTCAAATCCCTTGGGGAATGGTTTCATCACTAGGCTCCTATCAAATGGATAGGGACACAAGTTGCTTGGTGTCTTTGTTGTTTGCCTTGATTGAAGATCAAGCACTTGTTGCGAAAGCAACCTAAGTTGTGTCGTTACATCATTTTGCAGATCAAGGGGTGGGATGAAAGTGTTTTGGGGTGTTTCGATTGTGGGTTGGATGGGTGGGTTGTTTGATGTGTTGTTCAATGGTATCTGTATGTTCTGTCGAGCTAGGTATGCTTCCACCTGCTATTGTATGAACAACGCTTGTTGTTGATCTTGTTGTTGTTGCGCTAAGATTTGTGCTTCTTGTTGTGCTTGTTGTTGTCCCAACAACACTTGTTGTTGTGCTTGTTGTTATTCCAACAATTCTTGTTGTTGGGCTGCCAATTGGGTTGCTTCTTGCTGCTCTTGATATTGCTTTATTGCTTGTTGATATGCTTGCAATTACGCTGCTTATCTTTGTGCAAGAAGTTGTGCTTGATATTGGGTGCTTTCCTGAGCTTGAGCTTGTGCTTGTGTTGCTTGTGCTTGGGCTTGTGCTTGTGTCACATGTTGTTGTAATAGAATTTGTGCTTGAGCAACCTTTTGTGCTTGCAATGCGGCTTGGGCTGCTTGAGCAGCTTGCATAGCTTGGGCGGCTTGAGCGGCTTGTTGTTGTTGTTGTTGCAATAAATCTTGGGCTTGTGTGGCATGTTGTGCTTGTAATGCGGCTTGGGCAACTTGTGCAGCTTGAGTGGCTTGTTGAGCAGCTAGTTGTATGACTTTTTATTTTTGCATTTGTTGGAATCCCCTTTGAAAAGCAGCTTGCAATGTCGCGTTGTATTGGGTTGATGTGGTGGAAGTTGGTGGTGGTGGTGGATTTGGAATGGCATTTGTGGTGAGCGATGATGTCGTGTTGGTGTTGATGTGATGGTTGGTCCTTCAGAAACCATGCTTTGCGATGTTAGGGGGGTGTTTGATGATGTTGCAATTGCTTGTGCATTTGTCGTTTGTTGTTACGATATCGACTCGACAAGTTTTGAGCATTTGGCATAATAATTTGATTGATATTTGGGATGTTGGTCTGTTTGATACTTGGTAGAAGGGGAATCCCTAAGCCAAGGAGTGATGTGGATGATGATGGAAATGGTGGAAGAGGTAGAAATGTGAGGGGTGCGAGTTCTTGCGAAAATGTTGTGGTGTCGATAATGGCCCCTGGTATGAACATATCTCCCTCCTCTTGCGAATTTGTGAGGAAAGAATTTTGAGGTGTTGTGTTGAAAAATGATGATGATGGATCATGATGGAATGTGAGAGGAACATTCTTATGTAATGGGTTTTTGAGTATTTTTTGTTCCAAGATGGTATTTGCGTCCAAGTTTTGATTATTAACAAGGGGGTGTGCTTGAATAGCATTGAGAAATGCATTTCCCTTATTAACATTAGGATGGGTTGGAGCAAAAGATGTTGTGATTTGTGGAATGTTTTGCATGATGTTTTGGGATGGGGGTGTAGATGAGATGGGAATGGTGGATGAGATTGGAGGAAAAGATGTCTCCACTATGGTACTCACGTTGAAATTCGAAGGTAATTTGGCCCCTTGTTTTGCTAGTTCAAGCATGTATAATGAAGGGTTTAGCCTCATCATGATGTTGATGATTTTATGGTTTTTTGGACTTTGGAGCATTTTAGTTATTTCTTCATGAAACATCCCAAAGGTGAGATCCTCTCCTTGGGTTTCCTCTTGCAGATTTTGTGATGATGAGATGGCCAAAGGATTGCTTGATTTGGCAGGATTCATTTCAACGTTTGTTTGGCTTAGATCGCTTGAAGCGGGTGTTTCTTTGTTGGATTCCATGCTCTTCTTGTATTGAGATCTAGTTTGAACCATAAAATGAGGATCAATCTTCAAGAATAGGAGAGATGAATCTCTTGGTTCTTTGGATCGATCTTTACTTTATTCCCCAAAGTAGAAAATTCTAGGATATCTTGAGGATCGAAAGGTGATATGATGATGATGCAAGGGATGGATGATGCAGATGTTTTTGGATTTTTGATAAATCTTGAAGGAGATACTAGGATTTTAGGACTTTCAAATATGTTACGGATTTTGAATTTGATTTAATGTTGGCTATGGGATTGTCCTTGATTTTGATTGCTTTTGATTTTGAATGAATAGACCCTAAGATGTTGGATGATTATCTAAGGGATAGATTTGTTCAAAGGATGATGATAAATTTGAATGTGTGTAGGAAGAAGGATGTATCTACCCATGCCTATTCAAATAAGATGATAGTTTAACTAAGCATATGAAGAAGGATGCATCTATATATACCAAGCTAAACAAGATGATTCTGATAACTTTGACTAAGCATATGCAAAAGGATGCATCTACACATACCTAGTCAAAGATGATTTTGATAAAGTTTTCAAGGATTTTAGTCTCAAGGATTTGATGATTTTTTATTTTTCCCAAAAGCCTAGCATTTAAGGATGATTTCAAGATTTTCCAAAAGGTGATGGTGAGATGATTTTTGATGTTTTGATGTTTGAAGGATGGGTGAAAAAGATTTTGATTTCCTTTTGATCCTAAGATGAACCTAAAAAAGAAACTTTGTTTGCCTGGACCTAGGTATTGAAGAGCTTACAATGCTTCTATAGACCTTTGTAACCAATAAATGATTTCACTTGAACATTCATTTTCGGATTTTGAACCAATGAATTTTGTTTTGGGATTTGAGCTTTTTGAGAATCGTGAGGCTTCAACACACATGAAAGTTCATTTTGCTTAGCTTTTCTTAATGGATTTATTTTACCACAAACATTTTCTTTGATTAATTTTTCCAAACTAGATGTCCAATGTCTTAATTTCCTCAAACCACACAAAGTATGTTATGTGGAAATTTGATGAACTCAAGGCAAGGGTTTACCTATTGTTTACTTTAGTGGAAAAATCGAGATGTAATCCAATGTTTAGAAACCTCTAAGGATGTGAATCCCAAGGGAAAAAAATAACATATGGATTGAGTCAATTGTATTTGTCTCCAAAAGGGTTTGAAATTTTGATGAAGATGTTAAGTGTTTGTTTTCAAGATGTTTTCGAACAAGAAAAACATTTTGTAACCCAAGAATAAGTACAACCCTATGGATGTGAAAGACAATATTTGTTGGATTCCCACTTGGACAAGTCCAGCTATGCTTATCTTTAGCGAATGGTTAGATGCTTGACCCCACTGGCTCCCCTCTACGGCTCATTAACGTCAATCGAGGCAGCCAAGCATCAACACCCATGAAACTCCCATGGCATGCTTTCCATTTCTACTAAAAGACCGTAAAAGTGTGGGGTGGCTTTAGAACAACCATTCTTGCACCAACAAATAGATTAAGGATTTTGGAAAATTCTAGTACATTGGTTTTAATAAGGACTTTCCGTTCATAGAGATTGACCCATATGGCAA
The DNA here is from genome assembly GCA_007258455.2 of Sequoia sempervirens. NCBI lineage: Eukaryota > Viridiplantae > Streptophyta > Pinopsida > Cupressales > Cupressaceae > Sequoia > Sequoia sempervirens. The sequence continues at coordinate 122,498,655 of VDFB02256132.1, forward strand.
GAGTCCCCTTTCGAATCCATCTTGTCGGAATCAACCGCGTGATATTGGTGTTTCTTCCAATACCCACATTTATATCCCGGTTGGAAATACTCTTGGCTTTAGAGTGTTACCAGTTGAGTCGTTCCCTTGGGTGAGTACTTTTTCCCCAAGGCAGGCCCTCTAGGATTAAAAAAAGTGAGTAAAGACAATATCCATAACTCGATCAATCTTTGTTGGCAACAAAGAGAGAGAATGTACGCAATAATGCCTCCACTCACACTTGCACAAGATTTTGTTCAATTTTAAAACCCAAAGATGAAGTGTGGAGGTGATTGTTTTGTCTCACCCTCAAGTCATGAAAAAGGCATTTTGATTCTCAAGATCACTATAAAGCACAAGAGTAGTGCATACGTCCTTTTTCAATGAATTTAGTTTAAGTAAGCCTTCACGAAAACAAAGTTGCACTTGTTCTTTTTAAATCCACAAAGCAAAATGTGAGTTCTTTTTAAGCGCCAAAAGACAAGTGAGAGATATTTTGTTCAATTGTTACCCAAAACAAACTCTAATAAGTTGTATCCCTAATGTTCATTTTAGCCCTTGCAAGAAAAATTTGAAAAGGTTCTTTTTAAACCCAAACGAAACTAGTGTCCTAAGAAAGAAGTGATAACAATTTCTTAAAAGTGTTTAAAAACACTTTGATCTTGCGAAATATCATCCTCGTGCTTCTCATTTCTTCATTTTTTATTTCCAACCTACAAGGGAGAAAACTAGTCAGATTCTGGAAAATACAGAGATTAAAAAGCAGAAAACATAAGATAAATGGATCATTAATCAAAAAGCACGTGCTAAAATTTAATTTCAACTTTTTACTCCCTTCCAGTGGTGCAACATGTGACTACGTCGGAGTTTGATTTCTAAGCAGTGTTCTACAACGTTGCTTACCAGTCAACATCGCTTTGTGTTGGGGATAGTGAGCTCAATTGCGTCACACTTTTTCCCAGCGTCGCAGTTTGAGTCTTTTGAAAAATCTGTGGGTCAGAACGGTCAAGCGACAGAGTTTGAAATTCAAATTTTTGGGCGGGAAGACTCCAACGTCACAATTTGAGTTTCCAGCGGTGCTATATGGCGACACTGAAGAGTCAACGGTGTTAAAATAATGACGCTGGGCTCTCAGTGTGGGAATTTTTCTGTGTATAAGCAAAAACGTAGAAATTTTTGGAAAAAGTGTTTGAGAATGAGATTAAGCCCTCCTTCTAGCACCAAATGTGTGAACCCCAATCCTAATACCTGCAACACACAATGAATAAACACATTAAGTTAGATATTGCAAGTAGAAACAAGAATTCCCCATGAAATCCATTTACAAACTTCAAATTAAGAAAGAAAACAATGAAGAACACAATGAAACAAGAAAATATAGATTCAATCCTAATTAGAATAGAAAACACATGATCCCATGGAGGAATTGGTGCCAATTTGATGTGAAAATTGGCCCTTTCCCAATTCCTAAGATGCAAGCTTGATATGTTGATGATGATTGATCCACTTTGTTGATGAAGGATGAGAGCTCCAAGCCAAAAATCTGCAAAAACCTAGCTAAGAACTCAATGGTGATGGATGGAAATGGCTAAATATTTTAGCATAATAACTTTGCATAATTTGTGGATGATCAAATGAGGATATGAGCCCTTTATTTATAGAATGCCAAGATGGATGAATGTCCAAATTTGAGCAATGTGGAACTAACATTCATCCAATGGCATGATGCCACTTGTCAATCTATGAATGGATGGAGGATGTGCAAGTTTTGAGGATTGTGCCAATAAATGCATATTTTTGAATTTCATTTTTTTTGAAATAAACTTGCAAGAGGAAGGGAAAATGCAATAAATGCCACTTGGCAAGGCAAAGGACATGTAAGATGAAGTTATTGCCTTGTTGGATGTACATGTTGACTTGGAATTTTTGAATTCAAATTTGGAGAATATTCCAAAAGATGCCTTGTGAGGAAAATAGGGATTTAATAAATGAATTAAATCTATTTTCATGTGCAACTTGTAAAATCTAGAGGATGGGACATGATTTAGAATTAGATTAATCAAGGGTTAATTAATTTAATAGGAGAGGTTAGATGATGTGACCTATTTAACTCAAATTTATGGATTTATTTAAATCAAATAAGTGAGGAATATGATGAGAGAATAATTAAATAAGGATTTTGATTTATTTAATTAAAAGAGATGGTGTTAGATCAAATTAAATAAGGTTTTAATTTATTTAATTTAATGGATAGAGTTTAGAGATTTAATCAAATAAATAAATTATTTAATTAAATAGGGATAATTAGATTAGATGGATTGATTTAATTAACAAAAGAGAGTGACTTAATTAGATAAAATGATTTATTTAATTAAGGGAAGGAAATTGATGAATTTAATCAGATAAGGAGATTTGATTAAATGGTTAGACCGAGGGATGATTCAAGATGAAACGATGTTAGTAGTCAGGATCAGATGCACAATGTTTATCGATATATTTTACATGTCTACATGTTATATGCAGGATGCAGGTACAGGACAGCGACTCCACCTACTTGGTAGGTTTGAGCGTGACTCATAAACCCAATGGGTATGATGTTGAAAATGGAGTTGATAAGGAAGTGTCCCCGTCCCAAGTCTGTCACCTTGTTGTGAGTCTTACGATGTCGTGGTTTTGACCTTGTCCTTGTTTCAGTATTGTTTGTTGTTGATTATTTATTTTGTTTGTGGATAGTTGTTATTTAATTTATCTTTATTTTATATGGGATTAATTAATGCTATTTTGTTGATATGATTAATTGTAGGTGATTGTAATTCAGTAAAATGTTGGATTTAAATATTACAAATTAAAATTTATTTAATTAATTAAAAGGTATAAATTAATTAATTTAAATAAATAATGTTTTATGATAATTGTAAATTATCTTTTGTCTGGAAAAGAAGAAGTAAGAAGGGTTGAAGAAAATATAGGTGTGTGCATGCCTGTTAAAAATTGTTCTTTGTAAGGAAAAATATAATATTGATCCAAAAGTTAGCTGAAAGAAGGAATTGGAGAAGGAACTACAGAGGAAGTCTATTTTCGAAGGAGGAAGAAGGGTTGTCGTGTGTGGATTCAACATCAAATGAAGGACTCCAGGTTCTTTCAATTTATTAATTCTTTTGTTTTTGATAGTTCTGTAAGGGAAATGAAAATCATGTCTACCATTTTTGAAATTTACATGTATGTTTGAAAGAAGGTTCTTTTGTTGAAAATTTGTTTGCGTCAAACTTTTAAATCTTTTGTTGAAATCTATTGAGAAACCTTCTAAAACTCTCTTCCACAAATCTAGTTGTGCAATTCTTGATTGGAAATGAAAACCAATTTATTATGGGGATTAAACTTGTATGCCCAGATTTATTTTGTGTTTGGAGAAAAACTAAACTGTTGTTCATATTATTTATTTTATATTTTGTGGGTAAATATATATATACCTATATATATATACACACATTTACATATGTTTATATTTTGTCTTACAAAAAAAAAATCTGTTAAAAATAAATTGATGTTGCAGATTTTCTGGGTTTTCTGTTTAAAAAAAATATATATAAGAAATTTATATTTAAAAAAATTATATATAAAAAAAGAAAGTTTGTTTGGGGCGGAGTGGTCAGTTGCCGCTATACCACCCCTGACCCTGTGGTATTGCGTAGCCATGTGGGGACTGCGGCCTCCCCACAGGAGGTACGCAGTACCTACATACTGCATATTTCTTTTAATTTGTAAATTTGATTTTATATATATTTGGTTTTTATAATATATATTATATATATATATGTATATATATATGTATATGTATATATATAAAGTTGTAAATTCAATGGATTATATGGTAAATTTTATAATGTGATTTAAGTACATGATTTTTAATATATGTTTTATTTATATATACATATATATGTATATATGTATATACGCGTAAAACGTATATATATACATATAGATGGTTATATATGCTAAAATTGTGAAACAATTAGATAATGTTGAGATTTGTAATGTTGGATATTTTAGTGTGATTGATTAAATTAGAAATAAACTTTGTGGTTTAAATTAAGTTGAATATTCTCGAGTGGATTAATTTATTTATTTCTTGGTGAAATTATTTTGTAACGAAATTTTTTATATGGTGTTGTTTGAATTTTAGCTTATTTGTGTACGTAATTATTTTCCCTTGACATTTTCGATGAGTTAATTATGGTTTTCTCTTTATTGAGACTATGTCTTGTGGGAAAAACCCTTAAGTCCGTTATCCTTTTGTAGGAGCTTAAGTTACTTGTTAGGGACTTCTAGAGGCATGGGGAAATGATGTGTATTTATGATATTTTATTTTGATATTTGTCCTGATTTTAGACTATAGTCGTGATCTTGAGTTTATATTTGGGGTTGTACCGTTTTATGGGTGTATATTCATATGAATTTTGGTGAGATGGTTTTTCCTCATGGTTGTTCTATTTTGTGGTCCAGTGTTCTTGTTGGTACAACTCCTTGGTATTGGATTTTATGTTTTGGGTTTCTAGGGAGAGTGGCTCTATGTGGGCGCCAACGCACAAAGGGGCTATCAGGATAACCCATGTTAGAGTTAGAGTAAAAAGTGATAACCTAATTAATTAATTAGGGGGTGGGTAGTAAAACATTAATAAGATAATTATGGATGCCTCGTCCACCTGTTAGTGCTAACACAGACTAAAGGTGGGCTGAGAAGGAAATGGTTGGCAAAATCGTTGCCTCGTCTCCACAAGAGGTTAACGGTTCCGCATGAGTCACCCTATGGGGCCAGCGCCTAGAGAGGCTGTCAGGATAACCATAGATGGGGGTGGCACCTAGAGAAAGGCAGTCAGGATAACTCATGTAGGATTGTGTGATGAAACTCTCCTCTAACTTTCCCTTGAGTTGTTTTTATTGCTAACCTCTGGAAGTGGTCTATTGATATGTTTCGGTGATTTATTGTTGTTATGTTTTGAGAATGGTATTTTGATATTATGTGTCCTTTGTGTTCTCTTGCTTTTTCGTGTCTGGATTTTAGTCTTGCATCTTCTGTTTGGCTTTGCTTGGTCGGGGATCCTTCCTCATTTACTCCTAGCATGGGGGTGGTCAGGTGGAACATGCTATGCACCCCGTTGGGTCCCTTGCGATGCAGTTGTACCATTCAGTGTAGAGTTTGCAAATGCTGTTGATCCAGGGTTCATATGTTACCAGATGTATATTTGTACTCCAGATGTATTTTATGTATTGATGTATCAATCTCACGTGCATCGGGAAGACTTATGATGTAATTTTGTTTATGTGTCATTGAGATGTACTAGCAGACCGATGTACTATATTATCACACCATGTAAATTATTCTAGAACTACAACTTGTAAATACTTTAATGTTATGTTGTATCTGTGGAAATATGTACTTTATATTTCCATGTTTAATTTATTGTAATTTGCATGTATGGTTCTATATGGATTATTCTTATCATTTTGGTTATCATTAATGAATGTTTAAATGAAGATATGTGAATGAATGGATTACGCTATTGGAAATTGAATGTTACATCAATTAACTTGGTTATGGGATAGTTTAGGTAATGTCACCTTGTGTACCCCAAGGGACTTAGGTATTTAATTTGTAATCATTAGCTATGTTAATTGCATTAGTAAACTTAGTGTTTAATCTTTATGTTTTAATAATTTATTTATTTTTGCATTTTTTAGTTGTTCCTTGGGGTTTGCACAACGGGGCGTTACAAATCTATTAAAAATAGTACCGCTTAGCCCTTATGTACCAATATACAATATTATAGAAAATAACTTAATAATATAAATGACAATATCTAATATATTATTAGAAGCTCTAATTTCTTTTTCATTAATAAAACATGACACAACTTGTGAGAAGGAGCCCTAACATTCTCTCAAATGTTTATCTCCTTAAAACTTGTAGCAGAAGAGGCAAAAACCATTGAATTGATTGAAAGAGGGATAAATGCAGATTGGAGATGAGTTGTGATTTTGATGGTAATATAATGGCATAATGTTGGTAAGAGAGGAAATGGTTGCATCTTTAGGGTTTTATGCTCTAGTAGGGGCTTTGACACTACATGGGTTGTCTTGATTCTTTGAGGGTTGGATTATTTGTAAGGAATATTCCCTCAAGGAGGGGTTTGTGCTGATTTGGGGATTCAACTTCATATATATGCTATATAAATATTTTTTTAACACTGCATTAATGTGTAAACTTGTCTACATGAATTTTTCTAGCATCTCTCCAACTTGTGTGAAATGAGCACTTTGATGCAAGGTATGAATGTTCACTGAACTACATGGGATGATAAATTTCCTATGGAGTTGTATTAGAAATGTATGCAAGTAAATCAAAAGCATAGAAAAAGTACATGAACTATTAAAAAATATTTATTTTTAACTTACTAAAAATATGTAGGGGAGAAGGCTTGATATTGGAGTAGGGTCTTATAGTGGGTATAAGAGTTGATTGAAATGGGCCCCTTCGTGGACTACTTAATTATTCATTAATTTTTCAACTTATCCCCAAAAATTAATTAAATTCAAACAAAATAATATTTAGAATATTTTTGTTTTATAATTGGTTTTTATTTGTCACAAAAGGTGGCAGTCCTAAAAGTCTTACATGTCAAAGAATATTAGATTTTATTTTTACACAACACATACACATTCCATGTTGTTAAGATATGTAGTGTTCCATATAATTTTTTGCACATATATTTAAACTGTACTCTTTAACACTCCCTCCTACATATGCTAGGTGTACCCATTATAAAGATCTGTGATTAATAAAATAGCTCTTTTATCAACATTAAATAATCCCATTTGTACCATCATATAATCAGATACGACCCATACTATATCTTAGTTTTCAAGTATAAAAATCTTGTTTAAATAAAAAACATGGCCATGTGTCCCATTGATCAAACTCAAATGCCTAACTACTAGTTAGTTCTTTTAATACTTGTATTCAACACACTCAAAGGTGTAAGGCTCACCAATGATTTCATCAAAATAAAACTTCATTAATATTATCAATTCAAATAGACATAACATTCATTCAATCCATTCACTTATCTCATTTTAATCCATCACCAATTTCATTTTGTATTTTGTTCTTTGTTTTATCTCATGTTCTATATTTTAGTGGTGGTAGTGATGTAAGAAGAGGAGACCATACATGGAACTAGAAATTTGAGTCCTTCCTAAATCTACCTATCATCCATCTAGTATCTTACAAATCCACTTATTTGTATCCTTATCCTCCTGCTCCATCCATACTATTATAAAAATCCAAAAAATCAAGAAAAAAGTACAGAGAAATCATTCATCCAATGGAAAAAACCACTTCTTGTGGTGCCTTGGACAAGTATGATAATGAAAACATATAAAAAAAAATTCATGTGTAATCCCCAATCATCTTTCACTCTACACTTGGGGGAAAACTTCATCCATGCTACCATGCAATCCTATTGCATCTTATCCACATCTTCCACTATCCCTCATCCTCTATCCATCATCCTATCTAAGTCCATCCACCCTTTTCCACCTTTGATCTTGAAAAGGCTAAGGATGCTCATAAAAATCACATATCCTACCTACCTTATGCTATCCATATCATTCATCCAATATCCATCATCCTATCCAACTCCATCCTCCCTTTCCATCTTTGTTCTTGATAAGGATCCTAGGGATAAAATATTCATACATATATCCATATTTTACCATATCCTACTATATCCTCCATCCCTTACCCCTCATCCTATATAATTTATACTATACTATCCAATTCATCCCCCCTTTTCACCCTTGATCTTGATAGAGAGATAGGGAAAAATATATATGCATGCTTTGGAAAATACAAAACTTACTTCCATTATGCAATATCCTCCAATCTCAAGCATCCTTTACCATTTTTCATCCTCACTTGTACTACTTATAGCGTGGGGTATCTTGTTCCTTTTCAACATAGTCCTTGGAGCTTCCTCCTCCCATCCTCTACGTAATGTCCTCTTATTTCCCATCACCATACATCTACTCAATCCCCTATCTCCTATCCATCTAATCCCTTTATCCTTCCATCCTTTTCTCAAGCCTTGGTTCTCCCTTGTCATTGGTTCCCATCCATTCAACTATCCAATACATTTTTCCTCTATCCATCATTCCAATCTAAACATCCAAATAATTCCATTCAAATGTAATCAATCCTAATCGATGCAATCCAATCATGCAATCTAGGTCATCATCCAAAAGCAATCCATCATTTGGATCCAAATCAACTAAAATCCATTGATCCACTATCCAATTATCATCATAGGGATGTATCCTTCCCAATCCTAATGTTGTTCTTATCATTAACAACACAATACTTTGGGCATGAATTGTTCTTATAGTTAAATTTTTTGTCCTTATCATTAGTCAATTGGTTTTAGGTTGACTAGGGGCATAATCCTGGTTTGATTTTGGCTCGTTGTGCATAGTTTCTTGTTACCTGTATGTTTTATCATTGTTTGCATCTATCATGGTATTTTCATATTACTACCATAGGGGCATCATGGTCTTCCATATCATGGTGTTATAAGGCATATGTTTGCACTTGACCTTTTGATCACTTGGAACATTTTCATCCTAGTTCCTTATACCTTGGTGCATAATGCCAAGTACAATATTCAAATATAGGTTGCTTATACCATTGTAACATAATGATCATCCATCCTCCCTCTCCATCAATATCTTCATCATCCCTAGCTTCTTCCATGTCCTCTTATCCCTCATCCTCTAACACTCCCATCCATTTCAAGAGAACACCCATGTTCTTTGAACTTTCCTGTCCTCTTGATGGGGCATTCCTAATTACCATCCTTCCAATTACTAAGACACCATGCCACTGTTTCTCATCCCTCTCTACCCACCATATTTTATTCGTCTTTGATACAACACCACTAAACTTAGAGTCGTGATGTCATACCAAAGAGGGGTAAAATTTAGATACCTAAAAATTGACCATACCTTGACCACACTTGACTTTTACCTTACCCTAGCCATTAGTTAAAAAACTATTTATTATTTTTTTAGTTAATTTATTGATTATTGTTATTCCCCGCGTTAATTAAATAAATACTTATTGTTTATTTAATTAATTTATCTTTCACCTTTATCCCCCACTTTAGTTAAATAAATATTTTTTATATATTTAATTAATTTATCCTTCCACATCACCCTTCTCCAATAATTAATTATTGAGAGTCATGTGACTAAGACCTTGTCTAGATTCATTGAACCTAGACACTTGCCACAAAACTAAAACTAACTTTTTATCTCATCCATCTATTTCATAATACATCTCCAAATCTCAACCATTCACATAAGGATGTTGCCCAAATCAAATCCTAAACCTAGCCCTTATCCCTCATGATGACACTTGTCACATGACTACAAATTTTATCTAAACCCTAATCCTCAATCAATCATAGTCATCCATCAACCAATACATCTAGGCCCTTAATTTCTCTTATGAAAATTTTATAAATGAGATGCCCCTCATCCCATTTGAGCATCTTCTCTCATCCTATTATTATGTTGTTGCATTTTCTATTGAATCTTCCATCTTCATATCTGTATGCTATCCATTTGATCATTCAACATAACAATTTCCTATCATCATACTAATCAATTTAGAGAAAATTAAGTGGAGCTAGGTTGCACTCTACTTCAGCTCTATCTGAGGAGAAAGAAGGGTTCTAGGTGAAGGTATTGTGTGTGTATATAATTATCTTATATTTTATTTACCTTTAATATTTTCTTGTCTTCAATAGTTTATCATAATTATTTTGTAAATTTATGTTATGTTGATTAACCATACTTATTGAAATATGTAAGCTATGATGGTTATCCATAATGTTTGGCATGTGTGTGAACCATACTCTCTTTTTTTGCATGAGTGTGTGTGTTTATGCATATATTACTATCTCCTAACATGGTTGGGTGGTGTGGGACCATCATTGGGGATTGATGAACTCAAAGGACTATTCTTGGAGAGTTTGATGGACTCTCACGATACCTTACAATTGTATATTTCTCCATATTGAGAAATGGGTCCTTGTGACTATTGTAATAATTATTATGATAATGTTTCTTATAATTAATGATGTGGGTTATGATCCATCTATGTTTAGGATGAAACCCTTCAAATGCAATGATTTATTGATATCATATTACATTTTAACACATCATTTTATGAGGGTGTTGGTATGCTTAAAATGCTAAAATAATTATAATTGGTTATGCTATCTTCAAGTTATTTAATGCTTTAAATGATGCTTATGGATTTTTTAAATTTGGATTACATTTTTACCATATAGGTGGTGAGGGTCTTATTATTATTTTAGCACATGTTGACATTGGAGTTGAATGGGCATAACATATTGTAACAGTAACCATATTTGACTATATGGTTGTTGGTAAAATATATCAATATTATCTTTGATTTGGGCATAAAATAAAGTTAATGTGTTGGTAAATGTTCAATTGTGGATTTTGGGGGATGTTAGTTAGATTCATTCCTCCTATCCTTGAGTTTGTGTATGTGAACTTATCATAGGATGGTGTAATTTTTTATCATTTGGTTTCTCCTTGGGAAAGGAAAGTGAGTAGGGTGTGTTATGTGCATTTCCCTTCCTCTCTCATGTCCTTGAATTTATTTTGGAATCCTTTGTTGATCTCCTTATACTTTGGGAAGTGTATCTTCCATTTGCATGTGTTTCAGAAGACTATGAGATTGGGTGTGATCTAATTACCCACCTTACCTTGAACCTTTTATTTTTTGGTGTTTTTGTAGGTGTTTCCCATATTAGAGAAACCTAGTTGAGTGTTTGAGATGAGGTCTTGAGTGAGGGTCCTAAAGCAACCTTATATTCAACCTTTTCCTCTAGATAGTAGCATTATTCCTAGATGACAACACTAGGTCAGGACTCTAGTACAACTAAGAAATATAAAATATTTTCCTGGGTGATCCCACAATAGTGGTTTACACTTTTTGGCCAAACTTGACATTGAACTGATTTTTTTTTACTAAATCTTCACTTTCAGGTACCTATAGCTGCTAAACCGTGAGGAGTTTGAAGATGATGCAAACTAGTGATTTGTGAATTTTTTTTTGTAGATTCTAAATAATTTTTTATTTATTTTTTGAATCAAATTGCATTTCTTTTTCCATCTCCTTCAAAAACTAGTTTTTAATAGTAAACACCATTTTTAAAGCATGATATTCACCGTAAACAACATAACCTTTTTTCTATGAAGGATAATTTTTTTTTTTTTCAAATTTAGATTTGTAACTATGATATCTAGCATGCTCATTTGGTTTCATACCGTTTTATTCAATATATTTTTCTTAATTAAGTTTTGAAGTCAAACCAATTACAATTTACATAGGCAGACCATATACAACATAACCTTTTTTGTATGTATCAAAATTCTTTTTTTTGTTGGATCAAGGACATCAATACCTAGTACATACATATTTTTCACAATTTTTTTGGTAATCTACTATTTTTCCACATGTGCAAAATAGGGAGCTTGATTTTTAGTGAAAAACCTACATTCATAAGAACTAAAAAAATAAATATAATAATCAAATTAAATATATTTAAAATTATACTTTTTAGGAAGCTTATAATAAGGACTGCATACTTACAAAAAATAAATTTTAAAAGAATTCATACGATCCCCCAAAAGGTAAATCAAAAGTGGTTTTTTATCAGCATTTTGATAGGTGTAAAGGAGACTCCGTTATAGGTATGGTTTAAAATTAGCAGGGTTTTGTCTAAGTGAGTTTGATCTAAGGTGGTTTGATCAAATCCTCTTCAATTAGAATCCTTTAAATGAAACTTTTCAAGGCTTAAATCATTATATTTTTTAAAAATATGCGATTTCAACAAAAAATAGGATTTCTCAAAAAGTGTAGACCACTATTGTGGGATCACCCCCTTATTACTCTTAGAATTATGGGTATGTGCAGGATCATGGGGGTCCAAACTAGGCCTCTAAGTGGCCATGAAAATTCAGAAAATCAAAGTTAGGCAACTTGACATAAAAATTTGAATAGGTTATTAACATAATTTGAAAAATATGTAAGAACAAAAGTTGTAGAAAATTGAATGTAGTTTCTAGGTTACTAGTCCTTTTTTGGAAAAAAGTAAAATTGTTTTGAGAAAATTTTAAATTTCAATGCAGTGGTACTAAATTTTCAAGAAAAAGATAAGAAGTAGGTGTGTGTCTGACCACCCTAAGTACAAGAAAAACATAATATTTTTTCTAATTTTTAAAATATAAGTAGAGGACATGTCCAGATGTGCCGATTTTTTTTGTAATTTTTTTCCACATAAATAATTAGTTATGATTTTTTTATTAGAACTTTTTAGAATTATTAAAACGTTTGTGTCTGACCACCATAACTTGGTCAAAAAGTTATGAAATTCAATTTTTTTTTTTATTGTATAGTACGCAAAGCATAGAATGTGGTGTATCTTGTAGATTCGAAAAATGTTAAGTAGTTTGAAAGTTATAGAAGTTTTTCTATCAGCCTATCAATCAAGACTTTAGACGTAATGTAGGTAGAAAATCAATAATAATTATTTATTTAATTCAAAATAAGGAAAAAGTTATATTGGTGGAAAGCTGACAATTTTTTCTATAAACCCTTTTCGTTTGATGAAAATTGGGTAAAAAAAAAGTCGTCAGCCACAAGGGCAAACTTTGGAAAACTAAACAAATTCTAAAAAACACATTTTTTTGGTTGACTTTCTGGCCTAAACCAAATCCTGAACGGATATCTGTTAATTATAAATTTTTATATTATTTATAATACACAATATTATATAATATGTATTATGTATTTATAATACATAAATATATAATAATATCTATTATATATAATATATTATATAGTATATTATATATTATGTATTATTATATTATATATTAATATATATATAATATTATAATATATATATTATATATTATATATTATATAATAATATAATATATAATATATAATATATATTATTATATTATACTATATAGTACATATTTTATGTATAGTATACTATATATTATATATAGTATACATATTAATTATTATATATAGCATATAGTATATATATGAAATATTATATATTATATTTAATACATAGTATATATTATATATTTATTGATGTGTGGCCAATTCACAAGAAAGAGAGAGAGAGAGAGGGGGGTGGAGGAGAGGGAGGTATTATAATATATTATAAAATATAATATATAATATATTTAATATATATAATATATTTAATATATATTATATATATAATATATATTATGTAATATATATTATATATTATATAATATATTGAATGCATTGTCTCCCTTTGAAAACGAGGTGGGCTTTTCCTAAGTAGAAGTAGAAAAAGGTTGTCACATCAATCATATCCTATATCAATTAACACTATTATTAGATAGATTTCCCATCACTTGCAATAATGGCAGGATTTGAAATATAACTCATATGACCTTATAAATGCTTGCAAGAAACTTAAAAGCAACTAAATATTAATAATGATATTATTTCCCATCAATTTTCCCACCAAGGAAGATGAGTTGTAAAGAAAACTTAAAAGTAGCTAAATATTAATAACACCAAGGTAAATGTACCACCGCTAACAAAATTATTGATGTGCAGCCAATTCACAAGAAAGAGAGAGAGAGAGTGGGAGGGACTTGAGAGAGAGGGATAGAGAAAGCCTTAGAAGTGGGAGTGAAAGACCAGAGAGGGATGGGGAGAGAGAGCTAAGAGGGAGAGAGAGAGAGAGGGAGAGAGGGAGGTATAGAGGGAAGGAGAGAGAGATATATAGTTTGGAGGGAGAGAGGGAGTGAGGGAGAGAGAGAGTGAGGGAGAGCGAGAGAAAGAGAGAAAGAATTGAGAGGGAGAGAGAGAGAGTCTTGAGAGGGAGATGGAGAGAGGGAGGGACAGAGGAAGAGAGAGTTTTGAGATGGAGAGAGAGAGAGAGAAAGAGACTTGAGAGAGAGAAAGGGAGGGAGGGAGTCCAAGAGACTTAAAAGAGACAGAGGGGGGACTGAGAGTGAGAGGGAGAGAGAGAGGGAGAGAGAGAGAAAGTCTAGAGAGGGAGAGTGGAAGGAAAAGAGGGAGAGAGAGAGAGAGACTTGATCTAGGGAGAGATAAATACTTGAGAGGGAGAAAGGGAGGGAGAGAGGAAGCTCTAAGAGACTTGAGAGAGAGAGAGGGGTGGGAGGAACTTGAGAGTGAGAGGGAGAGAGATAGATGAAGAGTTGAGAGAGAGAGAGAGGAACGGAGAGACAGAGAGAGAGGGAGAGAGGGTGGGAGAGGGAGAGGGGGAGAGAGAGAGTTGAGAGGAAGAGTGTTTTCCCATGTTGGGACGGGCTCTAGAATAAGAAGTGATACAACCATCAAACAAAACCATTACAACTTAATTCAACATTCATGCCATTAAAACCTTCAAGTTTAATAGCATGTCATTAGATCATTCATGTAAAAGACCATAAAATCATCATGAATAAGAATCACTATCTTCCAATCATGGTTCATAAACAAGAACATTATGTAACTTTCAAACAAAATCCTTAGAAGACTGTTGGAGTGATCAACCCAAGATCTTCAATCTACAACACCAATAACCTCCACAAGAGATAGAGAGAAACAACAATAGAAGATGCTATTCCACCAAACAAGGATTGCAATATGATACAATATGATCAATGCAATACTATACAATGCTATGCAAAATATGCTAGAGATACCTTGCTTATAAAGGAAAGGATGAGAGATAGGATAAGACAAGATCATGACAAGTGTCTTGATCCTATCACATGAAACAACTAACTCATAACTACCTAGGAAAGTGGAAATTATAGATAAGACAACTAATACTTATCTAGATATGACAACCAATATCCTAAGTAAACTTAACATGTGAATTAAGTCCCCTAAGTCCCTAGTAAAGGAATAAACTAGGTATAAGACTTATTCACACCAACACCCCCCCTTAAGTGAAACTTAGGGAGGAAAAAACCAATGAAAACATGCAAAAGATGGGTCCCGACAACTAGGCCTGATGAGCTGCCCATGTACAAAAAAAAAAACTCTCATAAGGGGAGAAAAGGAGAAAAACCCAATGGGAGAAAACTCCTCTCCAAAAGAGAGAAAAAGCTACAAAGAAAGCTAAAAACTAATGAAGGAAGGAGCACTCCTTAAGACCCCCCAAGGACAACTTCCTTCACCCCAATCATTGATCGCAACTAAAGATAACGAGGCGATGCCAAAGGTTTAGTGAAGATCTCTGCAACCTGTTGATCTATAGGCAAATACTCCAAGCTAAGAACGCCATCCTGGATGAGCTGCCTGATGGAGTGCATGTGGATCTCAATATGCTTAGTACGCTGATGCTCCACTAGGTTGTGAGAGATATGAATGGCACTCTGATTATCACACCAAAGAGTAGTGGGATGAGTGGAAGGGAATCCAAACTCAGTCATCAATTGATGAAGCCACAAAACCTCCTGACTAGCCAACAATGCACCTCAATACTCAGCCTTTGTCGATGATAATGAAATAGCAGTCTACTTCTTGCATGACCATGCAATCAGACTAGAACCAAGGCAAAAAATATATCCAAAAGTAGACTTCTGATCATTGACATCACCAGCCCAATCTAAGTCAGTGAAGCCCACAATCTAAGATGCACCTGAAGTGTAGTGAATGTTGAAATGTGTAGTTCCCTGAATGTATCTCAAGATACGCTTGGCGGGCTTCCAATGACTCTCATGAGGCTCTTGTGAGAAGCGAGAGACAATTCCAACTGCAAAGGAAATATCAGGATGACTATGTGTCAAGTACAAAAGACTGCCAACGAATTGTCGATACAAGGTAGGATCAATTGTAGGAGTAGTGCAATTGGTAGATAGTACAAAACCTAACTGAAATGGAGTAGGGAAAGGCTTGCAATCAGCCATGCCAAACCTCTGAAGAAAATCAAGAGCATACTTCTGTTGGAAAATGAAGATCCCCTCAGAAGTTTGATGAACCTGAAGACCAAGGAAGTAATGCAAAAGACCAAGGTCGGTCATATCAAATCGCTCCATCAATGCTCACTGTGTAATTTGAATCATGGAAGTAGAACTCCCTGTGAGAATCAAATCATCCACGTAGAGAAAAAGTATGAGTAGATCCTCTCCATGTCTCTGGGTATAAACTGTGGGATCAGAATGGCAGCGAGTGTAGCCAGAAGCAAGCAAGAAACAATACATCTTCTCATACCAAGCCCTAGGGGCCTATTTGAGACCATACAATGAACATCGAAGCCTGCAAACAAGTGAAGGGTCTTGCACAAAACCCGGTGGCTACTCCATATAGATCTCCTCATGAAGATCCTCATGCAAGAAAGAACTCTTCACATCCATCTGATACACTGACCATCCTTGAGATGCAGCTATAGCAAGGACAAGGCGAATAGAATCCATCTTGGCAATAGGAGAAAAGGTCTCAGAATAGTCAATCCCTTCAACCTGAGAGAACCCCTTTGCAACAAGACAAGACTTGTACTTGTCAATGGAACCATCTGCTGCATACTTGGTACGATACACCCACTTGCACTGAACCAAATTTCTTCCCTTAGGAAGAGGCACAAGATCCCAAGTATGATTCTTCATCAAAGAAGAATACTCATCAGCCATAACACTATCCCACTTTAGAATACCTAAAGCATCTGGAAACTTCTAAGGATTATATGAAACTGCATGACTCAAAAGAATAATTCGAGAAGTCTGAGAACAAGTGTGGCAAGTGTCTGTGGGATCACCAACAAGAGGACCAGCCTCCTCAAGAGTAACTCGAGCCCATCATGGCCTAGTAGGTGACTGAGGAGGAGGTGCATCAAGACCATCATCAAAATCGTCCTCAAGTTTCAAAGCATCATCAACTGAAGAAGACTGAGTAGGTTGTGATGAAGAAGAAGTCGAAGGAGGATCTGACTGGGTGAAGCTCTCAGCAAACTAAACATCACATCAGAAATGAACCTCTCATGTGTCAGGATCAAACAATATGTATTCCTTCACATCCTCACAATAGCCAACAAAGATGTACCACTGACTCTTCTTCTCCATGGATTTACGCCGACCATTCAGAATGAATGCCCAAGCCTCACTACCGAATACTCTAAAGAAGGATACATTAGGCTTGTGATGAGACCAAGCCTCCTCAGGGGTCATATTTTGCACTACCTTGTGGGGCATACGGTTTTGAATATAGTTGGCACAATTGATAGCTTTGGCCCAAAAGGTTGGAGCCATGGACCTAGACTGAATCATGCAATTGGCCATTTCCCTGAGAGTCATGTTCTTTCTCTCCACCACACCATTCTATTGAGGAGTGTAAGGAAATATGTGCTAATGAAGAATACCATGCTCACTGCAAAAATCCTGAAATGCCTGATTGACATACTCCCCCCATTATCTGTGCGTATCTGTTGAAGAGAAAAACTTGAATGCTTCTCCACAAATGTTTTGAAGGTCTTGAAGTTGGTGAGGACTTCACTCTTGAGCTTCAAAAAATAGACCCATTTCCGACAAGAAAAATCATCAATGAATGTGAGCACATACTTAGCCCCTGAAAAAGGAGTTGGGAATGACATGAGATCACTATGGACCGACTCAAGGGATGTGGTTGCACATGTAGCTTGACCCTTAGGAAAAGGATCCTGATGTTGCTTTCCAAGAACACAACCTTGACAAACACCATCTATGCAAGTGATCTTTGGAAGACCAACCACTAAGTTATGTGCTTGCATCTGCTGAAGATATCTATAGTTCAAGTGCTCAAATCTCTCATGCCAAAGCTTGCTCATTGAATCAACATGAGCAACAAAACATGAACCTGATGAAGACTCAAATCCATCAAATCAATACAAATGGTTCTCATGATCAACTATCCCTGTAGCAACAACCTTCTCAAGATCCTGCAACTATCTAATAGTCACATTCTGTGGAGTAAACTCAATTGTCTTCCCATCTCCAAAATGACAAATCTGATATATGGAAATCAGATTCGTTGAAATATCAGGAACAAGAAGAACATCCTCAATGCACCCATCTAGCATCTGAATTGAGCTCGTCCCCAAAACTAGAATCTGTGAAGAGTTGCCAACTACAATCTGAGAAGTAGAAGTATGAACAATGGAATCAAGAAGATCACGTGAATTGGTCATGTGATGTGAAGCACCTGAATCAAGAATCCAACTGTCTGAAGATGAATGAATGGCTCATGTTGAAAGAGCTTGCCCTTTGCCCATGGAAGAAGGCTTAGACACTGAAATGTTGTGCTTCTTCATAGCTTCCTCCAAGGCTTCTAATCTCTTAAAGCAATGAGTTGCATCATGCCCAATTTTGCCACATAATGAACAAGGTTCTCCTTTCTTTTTCTTGGACTTGGAAGAAGAATCTCCATAGGTAGAAGAAGAAGGAGATGGAGTGGATTTCTGATTGTTCTTTGGCTTCGGTTTGGAGGGATTCTCACTACCAGAAGATGATTCTACTTTGGGTTTCTTCTTCTTATTTCCTTTACCCTTGGATGATTGAGCCATTAGAGCATGATTCTTAGAACTAGGTAGTGCATCCAACTGAATCAACTTGGCTTCTTCCCTAGTAAGATACTCACAAAACAACTCAAAAGAGGGCATTTTGTAATCTTTTCCCATTGCATCCATAGTTGAATAGAAAGTAGAAGAAAACACTTGATAAGGGCCCTTTAACTTAGACAGAATCAAGAAGATACATTCATCACTAGATTTATCTTTCCCACATCCTTTCAACTGTGACAAAATCAACTTGAATGGTGCAAGGAAATCTTGAATTGAAGGAAATGCATCTAGAGAGAGTGATTATAGATCTGCTTGAAGTTGCAAGACTCGGAACTGGTTTTATTTTCAATACAATTCTTCAAGTTTATCCCAAACATTCTTAGGTGTTTTGTACTTCGAAATATGAAACAACAAATTATCAGATACATGTAAGCCAATGAGCCCTTTTGCTTCATCCATTTTATATCTATGGACAATTTTTTTATAATCCCTTGTGAATTCAAGTTGTTTTGCATCTAACATTGGCCATAGACCCTTAAACTATAACAATTGAGTCATTTTTAGCTTCCATGTATGATAATTGTGTGGAGTGAGTGGTTCAATTTTCCTTAGATCTGCCATGAAGACCAAAGAAAGAAGACAATGTGGCACTTAAATTGTGCCTTTCACCCCCCCAGAATGTATTAAAACTAATTTTTCAATCCCCCCAACAAATTATAATGAAGAAATTTTGCAATTTTTACAAGTGACAAGCTCAAATCAACTGTTTATAACACACAATGATTTTTAAAATTTTCAGATAAAATATCTTACCAAAAATGAAAACAGAGGTTACAAATAGATTCCTTGTGATTTTATGAGCAATTTCAAAAAAATGTTTGCCAAATTTTGACTTCATTGCAAAAATTACGCCAATGACAAACAATAAATGCACTTGTGCCAGTCAAGCTGAAAAAAAGGCATAAAATATCAAAATCTAGAAAAATAACCTACACCACTACAAAGTTCGTAAAACTAGCTTTCTGACAATATCTCATTTTTGAAAATCTGACGTTGTGGCGAAAAGTTATGCAAAAATGAAAAAAAGGCTTGTTTTAGGACCTTCAAGACTAACCAGGAGCAAAAAATAACGCTATCTAGGTGCAAGAATAGAGCCCCCAGGGGCCAGCCTTCTGTCGTCCATGTGATCACGCGCTGGGCTGCAGAAAAAATCCACCGGTTTCTAGTAACCACTAGTGGCTACCCTTCTAGTCACATGCAAACACTTCGGCGGTTACAAATTATACTGTCCACCTGGCGGTTATGGTTTGCTGGTGGTTACCGCTTGAGGCTAGCGGTTACAGTTGGCAGTTAGGGAGTAAACCGCCCACCTGGCGGTTTGCGATGATGGCTAGTGGCTAAGGAAAGCTATTAACGGCTAATATAAACCCCGCCCATTGGCGGCTTATCAAACCAAGTGGAATTTAAAGTCCGCAAACTTTTATTAAAGTCTGCGGCTAAACAAAAGCCGACAAAAAAATTGAATAAAGCGCTTAGTGCTTAAAATTTTATTTTTTTTGAATTTTTTTTAAAAAAATAAAATTTCGCTGATGGAAAAATAAATGCTCAGAATTATTATTTTTTATTCTGACGACGCGTACCTGCGCAGGGGGGTCGTACGACCTCTTCTGCTAAATTTTTTTTGCTCCGAAATTTTTTTTCATCAAATATGGGCAAATTATATATCAAAAAACTCAAAAATGGCCACCCGGACACAATGAAAGGCTTAATTTTTTCCAAAAATGCTCTTGTAAAAATCTGTTCACCAGATCTGAGCTCCAAACCCTTTTTTGCCAAAGTTGCAAATGGTGACGAAATTGAGTGAAACAAAAGCCAAATATGACTTTCTCGAGCCTCCTGGATAATGGGACAACTTAAAATACTGCCACTATAGCCAAAAGCACTGCAATCACCAGATCTCACCAGAATTCATACATGCAATATAGGATACACAAAACTCAAATCACAATGAAAAACTTGATGGAAACTCTCTAATGAAAAGAATGGAAGGGGCTTGCCAGATTCAAAGCTTTGATACCATGTTGGAGTGATCAACCCAAGATTTTCAATTTGCAACACCAATAACCTCCATAAGAGATAAAGAGAAGCAACAATAGAAGATGTTATTCCACCAAACAAGGATTGCAATATGATACAATATGATCAATGCAATACTATACAATGCTATCCAAAATATGCTAGAGATGCCTTGCTTATAAAGGAAAGGATGAGAGATAGGTTAAGACAAGATCATGACAAGTGTCTTAATCCTATCACATGAGACAACTAACTCATAACTACCTAGGAAAGTGGAAATTCTAGATAAGACAACTAATACTTATCTAGATATGACAACTAATATCCTAAGTAAACTTAACATGTGAATTAAGTCCCCTAAGTCCCTAGTAAAGGAATAAACTAGGTAAAAGACTTATTCACACCAACAAAGACATCAAGATACATGTTAATTAGATTGTTCATGTGAAATCTATACAATGATTATGATCAACAAATAAGTCATCAGTCAACCATGATGCACGAATAAACACTATATATACATTAACAAACACTAAATTAATAGATTATTTAATATGTATTACTAAATTTTTTATCCCATCATTATACTATTAAATATTCATAAATTCAACACTAAAAATATCCATCAAATCAAATTATTTATAAAATACCCATCCAACAAAATTCTTTATAAAATATCCATCGAAGATAATTTTTTTATAAATATAAGATCATTGTCTTAATAAAGTTTTGCAGCTCTCAGTTGCATCCATTCATTTCTTTGTGTTTTCCTCTTTATATTGGGACTATCTCCTTTCTTCTAGCCATCGTTGATGCTCGTCTAAGTCCACTTCCATGGACCTACACGCATCAACAATGGTTTGCATTTTTGATGCAAAACACCTTAATAATGGGTGAACAAATTCTTCATTTTGAATAGCGTTAACTTGATCCTGAATGGTTCTAACATTCACATTGACTTGTTCATGAAAGCGAGCACCATCGGGTGTAGGTGGTGGAGGTGGGGGGTTTCGAGGTGGAGTGGTTGGAGCTGGAGGACGTGGATCCATGATTTAGATATAAGTGAACCTACATTAAATTTGTAATTGAAAAATGTAAGATACATGTTTAAAATCCCCTTAAACCATTCAATATAAATGACTTAATTGAATACAAATGAAAAAATGTGTAAAGCTCATTTATGTCTAAGGCATGTAAATGGAAAACAAATGATTGTTAAAGTGATGTGGAATCTCATTTAAAAATACAATAAATTTTTACCTCACTGTAATGTGGAAGTGTTAAGCTCCAAATTGATTCAACAAAGGTGGAAGTGTTTTGCTCTAAATTGTCAATACTAATTGAATCTGTATACATAGTTAGTTAAACAAAAACTTGTCCCTGTAGCCACAGGGAAATGGGAAAATTTAATGGTCAATAATCGATGGGCTATGCAGGAGGCTATCATTTATATATGATTCAATATAATAGCCTCCTACATAGCACATCGATTATTACCCATTCACTTAGCCCATTTCTCTATGGCTGCAGGGACAAGTTTTGTCTGGTTAATACTAACAATGGATCCAGATTCACCAAGAATTGGAAATTTAGAGCACTTCCAACAAGGATCCTTTCTATTTTGAGAGCTGAAGAGAGTCAAAACAATTAAAAAATAAAAAAGCAAATTGTTTAGCCAAGAAATACTAATTTAAAAATAATAAACAAAGCAAGAATTTAAGAAACATGAAAATAAGTGAAAGAATAATGAAAAATAGACAAGAATGTAAAACGGTTTAAAAAAATGGAGAAAGGAGGTAATGAAAGTTCTATTTTATGTTTGTTTAGTATGCTAGGTTCAATTTTATGACCTTTTTCTAGTAATAAAGGTTCCATTTTTTTGTTTTTCACTAACTAGGGTTTGAAATTTTGTTGTAACTTTAAATAGAAATGAAAAAAATAAAAAAATCTACAAAGAATGCAAAAAAAATAAAAAATTATCACTAATTAACAAAAAAAATTGAAAAATTGCAAAAAAAACATACTTGGATTGGTTTGTGAAAATGAGGAAGAATTCACGTTATAAAGTCCTCAAAGAAACAGATATCTGTTTCGTGGAAGTATACTATATTCCCATGTGGCTTCAATTAATTGGATCAAAAACGGATATCTGTTAATAACGAATATTCGTTATTAATGGATATTCATTTATTATATCATAAATTTATTGTATATATAAGATATTATATATTATATTATAATATATATTATATATTATGAATACATTGTCTCTATTTGAAAACGAGAGAACAAAACAGATATCCGCTAAAAATGGGTATCTGTTTTTTAAATTATAAATTTATTACATATAAATATACTATATATTATATATAAAATATACTATAGTATATATTATATATAATATATACTATAGTATATATTATATATAATAAATACTATAGTATATATTATTTATATTCTAGAGTGGGAGAGAGCGTGGGAGAGGGTAGGAGAGATTTGGAGAGAGAGTGGGAGAGAGGGTGGGAGAGGGTGCAAGAGGGTGTGAGATGGTGGGAGAGGGTGTGAGAGTGGGAGAGAGGGGGTGAGGCAGTGAGAGAGGAGGGTGGGAGAAGGTGGGAGAAGGTGGGAGAGGGTGGGAGAGGGAAGGGGAGGGGGTGCGGGAGGGTGGGAGAGGGTGTGGGAGATGGTGGGAGGGGGTGCGAGAGGGTGGGAGAGAGGTTGGGAGAGGGTGAGAGACAGTGGGAGACAATAAAAGAGGGTGAAAGAGGGTGGGAGAGAGGGTGGGAGAGAAGGTGGGAGAGGGTGGGAGAAGGTGAGAGGGTGGGGGAGAGAGTTGGAGAGGATGGGAGAGAGTGGGATAAGGTGAGAGAGGGTGGGAGAAGAGGTGGGAGAGGGTGGGAGAGAGAGGGAGTGGGGGAGAGAGGAGTGAGAGAGGTGGGGAGAGGGTGGAAGAGGGTGGGGAGGGTGGGGAGGGTGAGGAGAGGGTGAGGGAGAGAGGGGGGAAGGGGTGGGAGGAAAAGGTGGGATAGAGATTGGAAGTTAGGAGAAGGTGGAGAGGGTGGGAGAAGATTGGGAGAGAGAGTGGGGAGAGAGGGTGTGATAGGAGGGTGGGGAGAGGGGAAAAGGAGAGAGAGAGAAGAGTGGGAGGGAGAGGGTGGAGAGGGGTGAGAGAGGGTGGGAGAGGGTGGGGGAGAGGGTGGGAGAGGGTGAGAGAGGGTGAGAGAGGGTGTGAGGATGAGAGAGGGTGGGAGAGGGTGAAAGAGGGTGAAAGAGGGTGGGAGATGCTTGGAGAAGGTGAGAGAGGGTGGGAGACAGTGGGAGAGGGTGGGAGACAGTGGGAGAGGGTGGCATAAGGTGGGAGATAGTGAGAGAGGTGGGAGAAGTTGAAGAGGTGGGAGAAGGTGAGAGAAAGGTGGGAGTGTGGGGAGGGTAGGAAGGGTGAGAGAGGGTGGGAGAGGGTGGGGGTGGGAGAGTGGAAGAGGGAGGGAGAGAGGGTGCGAGAGGGTGGGAGGTGGGAGATGGTGGGAGATGGTGGGAGAAGTTGAGAGAGGGTGGTAGAGGGTGGGAGAGGGTGGGGGAGAGGGTGGGAGAGGGTGAAAGAGGGTGTAGGGTTTATAGAAAGGGATACGATATATTATTTATTTATTATATTAAATATATTAATATAATATTAATATATATAATAATATATGAATATATATTATATATTAATATAATATCAATATATATATATATATTAATACATAATAAATATTAATATATAATAAATATATATCATATGTCAAAAGAAATTATAATTCTTAAATTTCAAAAAATGGATACCTGTTTTGTGTATTAGTGGTTTACAAACTTGGACGAGCAACAAAATATATTAATATTAATATATAATATATATCAACATATAATATTATATATTATATATTATATATATTATATATTAAAATATAATATATAATATATATTATATAACATGTGATACATAATAAAAAGGTGACAGATATTCATTTTTTGTATTAGTGTGTTATACACTTGGACGAGCAGCAATATATATATTAAAATATAATATATAATATATTGAAATATATTGAAATATATTATATATTGATATATGATATATATTATATAACATATGACATTTTAATAGCACTAGAGGTGATAGATATTCGTCTATAATGGATATTTGTTTGCTAGGTGCAAATTGTTAAGACTTAGGGCCATGTTGATTACATCACATAACAGATATCCACTTTGAAATGGATATAAAAAACAAAAAAGGGACCGTTTTGAGTATTTCAATGGTCCCTACATTGTTTTTGTCACAAAAATCTCATGATTTTTGTGTGCATCTGTTGAAATTCAGCTTTTCAAAGATTCTATTACACTTTTTGTAGAATTCCAATCATTTGTGTGTGTTTTTTTGTTTGTGCAATGGGGAGAAGCAGTCGGCGTAAGAGAAAAGGTAAAAGGAAACTTACAGCAAAACAAATTGAAGCATATAGAGAAAAAGATAGAGAAATTCATAGGAAAAGAAGACAAGGTATGCAAAATATTGAAATTGAAGCTTCTTCCGAACCATTGAATGTTAATTCAAGTGAAGACGAAATAGGAATTGAAAATATTGAACATCATATTCAAATTGAAAATGAAAACATTGAAATTGAAAATGAAAATGTGAACAACATTGAGAATGAAAATGTTGTTGAAAACAATATTCAAAATGAAGTTGTTTTTGAAAATGTTGAAAATGAAAATGTGGTTGAAAATGAAATTGTTTTTGACAATGAAAATGTTGTTCAAAATGAAATTGTAATTGATAATGTTGAAAATGAAAATGTGGTTGAGAATGAAAATGTTGAAAATGAACCTTATGCAACACCTAATTACAAAAGAACCCCTAAATGGTTGGTTGGAATAGATGAGAACATAATTGATAATCTTGAAGGGAAAAGGTCACAATGAACGGTTCATTTGTGGGCTAAAAAATTGTTCAATGAATTCTTTTCCAATAAGACATTAACCAAACAATACCAAATTTTTTTGGAATTACTTAAGATTTACAAAATGAGACCATTATTAAAAAAAATTGAAGATTCGTCTCACAAAAAAATTGGAAAAAATAGTCTTATTGTAAAAAATATTTTTAATGCTCTAACCTCTATTGGAAAGACTAGCAAGGAAGAAGATAAAAGGGCTACTTGAAGAGTGATCACAACTTCACAAGTAAGCCATCATTTGAAAAATTCTCGTGTGATGAGACAAACTTGTATTGATTTTAACTTAAATCGTAAAACATTGAATAGAGCACTATCAAGAACAGGAAGACTTGATAGTGTTCTTCAAAATGATACGTAGGATTTTAGTGGGAGGCTTCCACATGTTGATAAAAATCTAACCGATAATGTAAAGATGAAAATTGAACAATATTGGAATTCTCACTCTGTATCACCAAACGTAAAGGATGTTTTAAAGCTACAAAGTGGCAATAGAGATCATACACCGCATCCTAAACATTTTTTGGAATGTAGCCAAATACTTTTGTACAATTTTTTTTTTCAAGAACATCCACATTTGCAAATCTCGCAAAGGACTTTTGAGTCTTGCAAACCATTTTATTGTGTTCCTATTAAGGTTCATAATACATGTTGTAAATACCATGTTGAGTTTTCAATGTATCATGAATTGTTATGCCATATATGTTCTACTATGCATACTGATGAAATGTTGTAGGAGTGTCATGTAGTGCAACTTCCCAAGTCATCCAGGGAGTTGCTAGATTCATTTTTATGCATTAGAGGTGATGGTTGCTTATTTTATAAAAATAATTGTTTAAATGGAACGTGTTTGCAATGTGGTGGTTTATCAAAGTTTGTAACATTCTTTCATGAGGGTAGCGATCATGATTTTGGTAACAATTTTTTTGAGAAAAACAAATATGAGATAGTGAAATACACATTGAAGAGTGGAGGTGAGGGTTCTAGATGTGAGTTGGTTGCAAGAGAGGTAAGTATTGCTGATTTTATTTCATATTTTAAGAAAAATATTTTCTGTAAGTATGCAAGGCATAGTCACAGGTTGCAGTGGTTGGATCGACAATTTAGGATGTGTAAGGACTCTTTCCCCATTGGAACTATTGTATCTATAGTTGATTTTTCTGAAAATTACACATTGCAACCACAAAATGAAGTTCAATCACAATATTATAATTCTATTCAAATTGCTATTTTTGCCCACATAACATATAGGCATGCCCCTGATAGTACAAAAGAGGACAAAAAGATAATCAGGGAGTACAATTTTTACATGAGTGATGATAGATCTCATTCATCTAAGTTTGTACAACATTGTTTTGAGATTTTTTTGAGTTCTTGTAGGAAAAAGGAATTGCAATGGGTCAACATTTTATTTGGTTAGATAACTGCACAGGGCAATTCAAGAATGCTCGCATGTTTTATTCATTGAGTAGGATGCATATAGAGAGGGGTGTACCACATAATTGGAGTTTTTTCAAAGTTGGGCATGGAAAAGGTGAGCATAATGGTGTAGGTGCATGTGTGAAGAGAGCTTTGGTTAAGGAAAAAATGAAGATTAGAGGTGGTGCAACATTCAGTGATGCACATTCTCTTATGGATTTTTGTACCTATGCACTATCACGAGGAGGTACACTTGATTCACAAGTCAGTAGGTTCTTTTGGTTGGTTGAGGAGGGCATGGTGGGAGACAGAATGTAATGTCAAACAATTAGAGATTCTTCAAAGATGCATTCAGTTTGAAGGTCAGATGCGAGTGCATGGACCATATGGACATGAGAGATGGCTTATTTTTGTTAGAATTGTATTTAGTGTGAATGGGATCAGTGTGAGTTAAGTGAATGGGTAGATACATG
Organism: Sequoia sempervirens; assembly: GCA_007258455.2. NCBI lineage: Eukaryota > Viridiplantae > Streptophyta > Pinopsida > Cupressales > Cupressaceae > Sequoia > Sequoia sempervirens. The sequence continues at coordinate 122,526,327 of VDFB02256132.1, forward strand.
GATTCCACAGTACCTAACTCCTTTATCTGTAGCACAATCCTCATTACAAGATGTAATGGAAAGTTCACTTGACTACGATCATCTTTCAGATCTTGTATAGCCAGGACATGTCTATGTAGTTGTAGCACCATAGGGGAATGAAGAGGGATTAGACTATTGGTTGACATGATGTGTACAAGGAAAGAAAAATCTAACACAATCGATGACAGATGATGATGGCTTCATGTATCCTACAGGTTCAATTTTTTTTTTCGAACTTGGTTGCATTACCATTTCACCATTGTTTAGGTTTTTTACAATAATACACATTTTTTATTCTAATTATATTTAGATGTTGATAAAAAAGTTACGATCACACAGGTTTAGTTGTTGTTTTTGGAACTTGGTTATGAACATATATGATTAGAAAGAACAGTGTACCTACATTTGAAGACTATGAGAAACACAAAACCATTCTTATGTATTTGCACCTTGTTATAGCAACAAATGTTAAGTTATTGAGACATCATGCTAGACCAAAAAAAAAAAACTATGGACAATTAGTAGTTCTAATCATGAAGCATTACTAGAAACTCTAAAGGTAAGAGACGACCCTGCAGGGACACTTGAGTAGCAGATCATTTAGGTTGTTTAGAATAATATATATTGGTTATTCTAAGCATCTTTTATAGTTTGCATTACCAATTCATCATCATTCATGTTGTTTAGAATAATATAGATTTGTTAGTCTAAGCATCTTTTCTATTATGACGATATAGATATCTCATTTGAAGTATATTGCAATGTTCCTAACATGATAGATCATGGACCTGCTACAACAATAACCAACTTTGATCATTTGGGAGAGGTATGCGACGCATTAGAATAATATAGATTGGTTATTCTAAGCATTTTTTATAGTTTGCATTACCATTTCATCATCATTAAGGATGTTTAGAATAATATAGATTTGTTAGTCTAAGCATATTTTCTATTGTGGCAATATAGATTTCTCATTTGAAGTATATTGCGATGTTCCTAGCACAATAGATCATGGACTTGCTGCAACAATAGCCAACTTTGATCCTCTGGGAGAGGTATGCAAGAGATTAGAATAATAAAGATTGGTTATTCTAAACATCTTTTATAGTTTGCATTACCATTTCATCATCAATTAGGTCATTTAGAATAATATAGATTTGTTATTCTAAGCATCTTTTCTATTGTATGTATTTTGACTGTTACCTTAATGGTTTGTATAGGTGGTTTACTCCAGAACGTCAACATGCTACTCTTGTGGAAGAGTGTGTTGACTGTGAAGGCAATGCAAGCTCTATTTCCTTCCCCTACTGGGAAATGACTATGTATTAGGGTCGTTTGTTGTATGCCTACATGGAATTTTGTAAATCCTATATTTGATAGCAATTATTGAATGATAATATCATGCATATTGTGTACACTTTATGTGTATTCAAGTGTATACTTTACAACTTATGTGTATACTTTGTCACTTATGACTATTGCAATGTATACTTTACGACTTATATGTTTTAAGGTGTATAATTTCTATTCATGTGTGTAGTTCATGACTTAAGTGTATTTGAGTAAATGAATCACTTTTTCACTTACTGACAAGGAACAAAACAAGCCCTAAACCCCTTTACACCTTTACATCGCATCCATATGACCCTTTTTCCATCAACTAAAAACTTATCACCGTAGGAAAACGCATCCGAGATAGAAAAAATGAAGAGAGTTTATTGTAGAGGATCCCAACACAATCCCATAGCCTCAGACGAAGAGTCTGTAGGTCTCACAGTTTCTGAGAAATAGAGATTCAAAGATTACTGTCTTTCAACACTTTGGACTCTTAAGGGAAATCGTTGGTCCAATGTAGCTCAAAGTGATTTGGCATATTTGGGTGCAAAAGAGGACCATCCATAGTGTAAATGTACCCATCCAAACATGTTAGAACAATCCGTTTGGTCCTACGAGTTGCAGAACGAAAGTTACACGACTTTGCAACTTTACACTGCTTGCATCTGGCAACTTTTTCCTCAACTGAAAACTGGTCACCGTAGGAAAATGTCTCCGAGATAGAAAAATCTGAGAGAGGTTATTGTAGAGGGTCCCAACATGATCCCATAGCCTCAGACAGAGAGTTTGTAGGTGTCACATTTTTTGAGAAATATCCCTTCAAAGATTACTACCTTTTAGTACTTTGGACTCTTAAGGGAAATCCTTGGTCCAATGTAGCTGGGAGTGATTCAGCGTATTTAGGTGCAAAAGAGGACCATCCCTAGTGTAAACGTACCCATACGGACGTGTTGGAACAGTTTGTTTGGTCCTATGAGTTACAGAATGAAAGTTGCACCACTTTGCAACTTTACACTGCTTGCATCTAACAACTTTTTCCTCAACTAAAAATTGGTCACAACAAGAAAATATCTCCAAGATAGTAAAATCTGAGAGAGGTTATTATATAGGGTCCCAACATGATCCCATATCCTCAGACGAATATTCTAAAGGTATCACGGTTTCTGAGAAATATCCCTTCAAAGATTGTTGTCTTTTAGCACTTTGGACTCTTAAGGGAAATTGTCGGTCCAATGTAGCTCAGAGAGATTTAGAGTATTTGGGTGCAAAAGAGGACCATCCATAGCATAAAAATACCCATCCGGACATGTTGCAATAGTCCATTTGGTCCTACAAGTTGTAGAATGAAAGTTGCACCACTTTGCAACTTTACACTGCTTGCATCTGACACCTTTTTCCTCAACTAAAAACTGGTCACCACAGGAAAATGCCTTTGAGATAGAAAACTCTACGAGAGTTTATTGTAGAGGGTCCCAACAAAATCCCATAGCCTCAGACAGAGAGTCTGTAGGCATCACGGTTTCTGAGAAACAAGCCTTCAAAGATTGTTTTATTTTAGCACTTTCGACTCTTAAGGGAAATTGCTAGTCCAGTGTAGCTCAGAAAGACTCAGAGTATTTGGATGCAAAAGAGGACCAAACCTAGTGTAAATGTACCCATCCAGATGTGTTGGAATAGTCTGTTTGGTCCTACGAGTTGCAAAACGAAAGTTGCACCACTTTGTAACTTTACACTGCTTGCATCTGACAAGTTTTTCCTCAACTAAAAACTGGTCATCGCGGGAAAACACCTCCGAGATAGTAAAGTTTGAGAGAGGTTATTGTAGAGGGTCCCAACATGATCCCATATCCTCAGATGAAGATTCTATAGGTTTCACAATTTCTGAGAAATATCCCTTCAAAGATTGTTTCCTTTTAGCACTTTGGACTCTTAAGGGAAATCACCAGTCCAATGTAGCTCAAAGATATTCAGAGTATTTGGGTGCAAAAGAGGACCATCCCTAGCATAAACGTACTGATCCAGACATGTTGCAAAATTATGTTTGGTCCTACAAGTTGCAGAACGAAAGTTGCACCACTTTACAACTTTACATTGCTTGCATCTAACAACTTTTTCTTCAACTAAAAACTGCTCACCGCGGGAAAACGCCTCTGGGATAGAAAAATACGAGAGAGGTTATTGTAGAGAGTCCCAACACGATCCCATAGACTCAGACAGAGATTTTGTAGGCATCATGGTTTCCAAGAAATAGGCCTTCAAAGATTGTTGTCTTTTAGCACTTTCGACTCTTAAGGGAAATCATCGGTCCAATGTAGCTTAGAGAGATTCAAAGTATTTGGATGCAAAAGAGGACCATATCTAGCGTAAACGTACCCATCCGGACGTGTTGGAATAGTCCATTTGGTCCTATGAGTTGCAGAACGAAAGTTGCACCACTTTGCAACTTTACATTGCTTTTCAAAATTGTAACTTATTGTCAAATGATGGAAGTTCAAGAGTCATCTTGTTGTAGTTTGTTGGAAAACAGCTGGAAGTTGTTTGTTCATGGCCCAATTAGGTAGGAATTAGATGTTAGAAGGGTTTGGGAGAGCAGGGGAGGTCAATCAAGGTTTGGGTATGATGCCCTAGATGCGAAAAGTGTGGGTTTTGAGTGAAATTGGGAGGTTTAAGGGTGTTAGTGATTGAAATCTATTGTGGCAACAATTTCTAAAGGTGTATTAAGCATATGTAGACTTCTATAAATGTGTTTGAGGTGTTTTTTGAGTGAGATAAGTGTGGAAATGTATACTTTCAATTAACCCCCTTATAATCTAAGCAAAATGAGGGTTACATGATTGAGTGACTTAGATGGCCTTTACAATGATGATATTTGTGGAATTTGGATGTTTATAGCCTGGTGAGATACTATCCAAAGGAATCTTGGAGGGGCAGCAGTTTTGAAGACAAGTTGTTTTGCAAATTTGGGCTAATTGGAGCCTTGTTCGGCATAATAGTTCAATTTTAGTGGGGTTGTTCCAAAACAAGCACATTAGGTTTTGAGATATGTTAAACAAAAGGTTAATGGGTGTCTTTCACAACCTTTTGTTTTGTGGGTTTGAGTTGATTTTGTGAGGATTGATTCTTACTCAAGATGATTTTATACCTTTTACATGTTATTATGCTTCAATGAACACTAAGTGACATTGATTTTTATCTAGATGATTATATTACTTTTGAATGAACAATGTAACATGAAATGCATTTCATTAAGTTATATCCACTTTTCATTTTTGTTAACTTCTTTTGATTTAAAAATTAGCTGCACACTTCATTACACGAGTTTAAAAAACAAAATAATGTCAAATGTAAATTCATTCAACAGAGCTTGAAATCATGGGTATTCTAACAATGAGTGTTTGATAAAAATGTATTGGTAGACATGTATGAAAAATGTGGTACAATAGAAAATTCAATTCATTGTTTGAAAAATCTCCTCAAAGAAATAGTTGGATTACCAATTGTAATTCATAAGTTCTATTAAAATGTTATTTCATTAATTTATAACATACATTATCAATCATAACTTTAAACAATCCTAAGATAATTATACATTCCATCTTGAAAATTCAAAGTATAAATACATGCACACGAGAAACAAATTAGATCGAATACCAATTCTTATATATCAAAGTGTAGAATAATTGTGTTTGTGCATATAAAATTTGGCATATGCCTACTCAGAACAAGTTTTGCAACAAGTTTTACAAATTGTGGCATGTATGCCATCTCAAGATCTATCAAACCCTAAGTACATGTCAATCTATATCATATCCTAATCCTTTGTTGGACCATCAAAATAAAGCCCCCTCGAAGAAGTTAGATGCTTTGCAGTTTCCTGCACAATAACATTTCAAACCACAAATTAGATTATGTGAATGGTTGACAAGATAGACTAGTAAATAGAAACTTATGTACCATCATTTATAAATTACAAATTTAACATCAAAATCAGTATACATGTACTATATTATATCAATAATGCAATTTGTGTTTACCTCTAATCTTGCTCTCTTTTCTGCAAGATGTTTTGCATATGATTGTCCCCTAGGACGATCAGGAGTCCTATAAAGTAATGGTCTCCCACTCATCACAATGTTGGATCAAACAGAGGACTATAGCAGATAAAATAAAAATGATACAAATTAAAATATAATTGTTGACAAATAATCATATCTACTAATCACGTATCTATTCCTATCTAAACGTAAATCATCTGCAATATAAAATAAACACATACCTGTTGTGATGTTATGACACTAGATGTGCTCATAGTGGATGGATCAGCTAAGATGCTTTCCTGTATAAAAAATGACAAGAATGTAAATTCTCATGCACATATAATTATAATGTTGACAATAAAAAATATATATACTTGTTGTGCAACCTCATCCAATGGGTTAGACTCGGTCAACAAGGTTGTATAAGAACCAGGTTGTTGCATAAAAAGACAAGATTACATTAGACTATCAATATATGTAGTACATGTATTTAAACATATTAGATTTCAAATATTAACATCTAAAATAACAATTTAAATTATTTACCGTGTACTAATTGTCTAAGGAAAATGAAATGGCAATATGCGTAGCTTGTTGCACTTTCGACAACTGCTCCTATGTCAACAACTATTAAATATTCCAGCACATAAACATATATTAGTACAAATATCCTTCATAAAATATGAAATAATTTACATAAAACACACTATGAAATTGCTTTAAGACTTACCGGTGCTCCCATATCATCCTTGGCAGTCAATGTCTCTCCTAAAAATGCTTCACTCCATGTTCTATCAACTCCTACATCCAGAATATCATGAACCTCAAAGTCGAATGTGTCTATGGGAGCCTCAATGGACCGTTAGAGAGGACCGAAACATAAATTGTTGCATGTCATGCAACGATGAGGCACACAAATATGTCCCAAAGAGGACGGTGTACTAGTTAGAGCTGATGGCTATGCACCAGTGGGAGTTGTTGTAGCAGGTGCACCACCATCATGTTGGGATGTATTAGGTGCAACACCACTGTGATGGGATGCATCGTCAACTGGTTGCGCAACATGATGGCTCTACCTCACCAAATGATCACTCAACGAATGTAATGCATAAATGCTCATAGTCCCCGCATCTACATCAATCTCTGGGTAAGGTAGTGGAGTCAGAGCAGCAAAAGGTGGAGGAGGAAAAACTGGGGTTACTCGTCGTGCCCTAGGTCTATCATGTGGCATCCCTCTACCAACACCCTGGAAATATCACATGTCAAAGTAATTGACATGTTTCCATAGCACAAACTAAGCATATAATTTTCGGAGAAATTATTGAGGGACATCAAGGTTGTTGTTGGGTGGTTTATCGAAAACCATCCACCAACATCTCCAAAAATTATCTAATATTCCTCTATGGGTGCACCATTTAATTGAAAATTTTGGTTTCCGCACATTAACAGGCTTTCCAGTTCTCTGATCTATGAATAACTAGGCTAATTGTCCTTTTTCAATATCAAGATCCTTCACCTCATCATACGATAACCCATCATCATAAAATTATCTTTGTTGCTCTCGCCATTGTCCAAATCTATTATGCTGAATTGCCAAAGTTTGAACATTTACAATGATTGTTTCCAAACTGTTTTTCATATCTGATAGTTCATCGAGTGTTTCATAGATTTGACATACTTTTCTTAATTGATCTAAATTCCTATGAATAGACTCGTGTATTGTTCACACATTTTCATTCAGAAACAATGGTTGCGGTGGAGGATTTGGAGGGTATTCATTTTCTGCAGGATTAAGGTTTTCATTTTGTGTGGGAGGATTTTCATTCTGTGTGGGAGGATTTTCATTTTGTCCAAGGTTAGGATTTTCATTTTCGTCCATTTTTAACCTATTCATTAATAAAAAAAAATTAAAATTAACAATGGTTTTAATCTAATAAAAAATCTATCAAATATACCCTATTTTTGACTAAAATTCAAAAAAAAAAGCAAAATGAATATAAATTGTATAAAAATTGAAAAAATCAAACATACCTTACAAATTTGGTGATTTTTTTGGTAATTTTATCTCCCCCAAATGGATATCGAGTCGCTCTCCTAAAACCCACGTGCACGTGGTAAAAAATATAGCTCTCGGTTTTTTGGTCTGTATATAATACAGGAAATGGATATTTGTTTCCTTATTTACAACTTTTTAAATAAATGGTCGGATCTATGACCCGAACCATAGTGTTTTTTTTTCAATTATTTAATATAAAATATATTATATTATAATATATATATATTATATATAATATAATATATATTATATTATAATATAATATATAACATATATATTAATATATATTCTATTATATTATAATAGAATATATATAATATGTATTATATTAATTTTAATATAATAATATATTATATTATAATATTATATTATATTATATATAATATATATATATAATATATATTATTATATTATAATATATATATAATACATACATTATAATATAATATATATATTATATTATATTATATTATATTATATATATATAATATAATATATATATAATATAATATAATATAATATATATATAATATAAAATATTTAATATTTAATATAATATATATAATATATAATATAATATATAATATATATATATATATATATATATATTATATAATACATATTATTATATATAATATATATTATATAATATGACCTCTCAGGTTTTTTTTAATTATAACACAAATAATGGATATCCATTTCATATTGGATATTCGTTTTGTAATGGTATTACCAAACCAAAACGGATATTGTACTTTGGCCTGCAAAAAGTCAAAGGCGTGAATTTTGTGTTTTTGGACGTGTTAAAAACACCTTTTTTTTCACATCGCCACTTTTTGGACTCCCATGATCTTGCACATATCCTTATATGCATTATTGTATGTATATGTATATGGATACATAACTTGTGATAAAACATATTGTATACAACATATAGAAAAATAATTGTAAATTTTTAACATTTAAACATTTCATTTGGGGGGTGTGCCAATATTATCTAGGTTTTTTTAACATTTCATTCGATAGGTGTTGTTGGAATATAAAACTCCAACAATTTAACATAATTGTATGTGCATCAACAGATCAATAAAGAGCAATAAACATGTATAGTCTTCTCTAGTTTGCTATCAAACATCTACAATTAACTATCAAACCAATTATCACTATTATAGGATGTTATTGAAGTTGCTTGTTCAATATATATGTGTACTACTGCTACCATGAAAAATAAGATATATTCAACAATATATTTTGCTGATCTATTGTTTTATATTTTATTATTGTATTAGAGCTAACACTTGAGTGGGGAGCTTCATCTATTTTTGTTTAATCTATAACATCTATAGCAACCATTGTGAGTGTTCTAGTAGCTACATCAGATTTGTTATAGTATTTGCATAGAAAATTTCCATTGTGCACTCTACTGGCTATCCAACATCGTGAGTTATATTTTGCTAATGATATGGGTTTGACTTCTATTTTCTCAATGAGATGGGATTGAATTCTCTCCATTGTATTTGAAGACAATGATCTAGAAAAGATCACTAGTGCTTACATGGAGAATTTTTTTGAATAAATCTTTGTTTATTGCAATGCAAAGAAGATCAAGGGTTTTTGTAAGAGTGTTGTCTTGTTGTAGTATTTCCACTTGAAAGGGGAAAGAGAATTCCAAGTAAGAGTGAGATTGTTGAAGAACCACTAGATATTGATAGTGATAATGACTTCACTAAAGATGAGGCTCTTATCTTATTTTGAAGAGTCCAACACTTTAAAGACAAGGAGGGATATAGTAGAGGATATATATATGTTTAATACTCTGAGGTGCTTGTGGATTGGAGAAACTATACCTCATTTGGATAATGAGACATACATGTCAGGATTGATGTCCAATAGTTTAGGGGAGATCCAAAATCTGGAAGTTCAACATTATACCTTTATGAGGGTGATGATACACTTCATGTGTAAATGGTGTCCAATCATGTTGGGAACTTGGATTAAAAGTAGGTGACTATTCTTGGAGCAGCTTGAATAATTCTTACTCGTAAAAAAAAAATTCTCCAAGAACAACTTCTATATAATGTGTTTCCTTTTGTATTTATGTTGTCAGTTAGTTTGATTTTGTAGCATTAAGAGGGGGTGTTGGAATATAACACTCCAATAGTTTAACATAACTATATGTTCCATCAACATGTCAATAAAGAACAATAGACATGTCTAGTCTTCTCTAGTTTGAACATGTAAAAAAACTATAGTTAGCTGAAAAACCAATTAGCACTATTATAGGATGTTATTGAAGTTGTTTTTATCTATATATATGTGTACAACTGCTATTGTTAAAATAAGAGATATTTGACAATCTTTTTTGTTGATATATTATTTTTCGTTCTCTTTTGTTTTATATTTTGATAGGTGTAACCCTCTCCTACTTATGTGAAATGGGAGCTTTGATGCAGTGTATGTATGTCCATTGTAGCACAAGGGATGAGAACATTTTTGTGGTGGTACAAAAAATGTATGCAAATAAAGTAGAAGCATAGATGAAGAACAAAACCTTTTCAATAAAATGCTTTTGAGAAAATATAGGAACATGAAAACTATTTAGCAAAAAGATTCAAGGGATTATGGTCTCATGGAAAGTAATCTAATGAAAGGTCATCATTAAGAGGTTTTTAATGAAGGATTTTAGAATGAAGTATTTTCAAGGGTTTTTATAGTAGGTTTCTTTGACGTCATCTTCCTTCATCATCAAATGAAATAATTATAACTTGTAATATATTTTACGTATGTGATTTTTTTTCTATTTTTAGTAAATACATGTTTTTTAACTAAATGTAAAAGTTTTAGTAGGAACAAATTATGAAAAATATGGGAGCACTTCATTTTCATAATTATGATTTTATCTTGTTTTTTTTTAAATTATGCATTATGGAATAAGTGTCACTCGTTATAAATAAAATATAAAAATAAGATATTGAAAGTGTCTAAAAATTGACAAATTGTTTTTAAAATAAAATAAAAAAACTATTTATTTTTTTTAAATCACTAGTTCGCATAATTTTTAAATTTTTTAATAGAAAGTGAAAAATGTTAATAAAAATGTTGATTTTGATGTCCCTAAGATCACACTATTGTAAGATCTCACTATTTCATCACCAACTTTGAAATAATCATTTAAATAACAATGTAAATATTAAGGTTAATAACATCATCACTCATACTATTCAATTTTATTGGATATATTTATGATTGAAAATATAGTATGCAACTTTTATTTGAATAGTTCCACTTACCAAGTGCATCTCCTACATTAGAATGAGTATTTCCACTACTTAGAATTATTTCAATTCTAACACAATAATTCATATTCATTATATGAGCATTAATAATTTAATTTATTTTTAAAATATGAGAGTAATTGCCATCACATCAAAATCAAGTCATTTAAGCCAAAATAAACTAAGAAATTCATTTTCAAGGTAACCACATAGGCTTAATCCATCTAAATGAAAAATACTAACTTTTATAGCGATCAAATTACTTTTGTTTATTATATTTAAGTTGCTTTATCCACATTTATACAATAGTCATAAGTAGACTACTTAACTTCATATGTTGAGTTAGATAACCACCTACTAAAATGTAATACAAAAGAATTAATGTACTATCCACGAATTAGTTAAGGAAAGATATACAACTGTTGCAAAATAGCTAAAACTACCACGATTATTAATCACATATAATGAGGCTAAAGTCACAAAATTATTGGGCCTTACATAAATACCTTAGAGAAATTCAATAGATCACTAGGGTGAGCTTTGAGGTTAACTACTTGGATTGATTTACTTTACAACTCTAAGCAATCTTCATACACAAGCATGCATGTGGTCTATATGAAAATTGTAGATTGTAATTCTTTGTCCCTTAGAAAATTAAAATATGCTCTAGATGTTTTTTTTATTCCTAAAATTCAACATGTGAATTAACAACAAATTGATTGTCTTTAAATATCTAGACATAACATGTCACACCAATATGTACCAAGTCGGCATGTAATGACTAGTGAAAAAGGATGAAGGATTTGGAGTTTGAATTTGAGATTCATTCCTATGTGTTATTAGATCAATCTCAATTAATACGAAAATGAACATGGATAGGGAATTGTCTTAACACAAGGAATGGATATATTGAAATGAGTGTAAATGAGGTGTAATAAATGAAAGAAGAATGGAGAAGTGTGTTGAAATAAGTGTAAGTGGGAGAAAATAAAGATAGATAAGGATTGAGATACGAACCAATCGAAAAAGAAAAATATACTATCTATCAACATATAATTACATTAAATATCCTAAGAATTCTCGCTCTACCTTCCTGCTCTACTAGTTTGAATTCCCTGTGTGCATGGTGGATGGCTCCTTGGGGGTACCCCATAGTCCCCCTCCTTTGTCCTTGTCTGACCATGTGCCTTCAGTACATGCTCCACTGCCTTCCTCGAGGGACCCTCATGTTCTATCTGTTGAAGACATGCCCCTGATTCCTATCATTTTGTCTATAGAACAAGTACCCATGATTCTTGCCATCTAGGAACCTAAGGATTGGAAGAATGTGTTACTTAACTCCTCCCAAAGTCCTACAATGGTTAAGTCTCTCCCTTGGTCAAAAGTGGTGAACTCCATATCTGGCATTGAAATCTCAATTTCAAAGTCCACCTATTATAGGATCGTTTCTTCAATGGAGAACTCGGTCATGGGAAAAATTTTATCCTTTCACCCTATTATGGATATGGTTAGAATATGGTCAATGACAATGGTGTTTGAAGGGCAGTGTCAACGTTTGTGCAATGGCTGGAAGAATGTTCCTATTCAAATTTACGGCTTCTGAGGATACGCTCTATGTTCTATCCTCGATCCCTTGGGTTTATGGGAAACATAGCCTTTCCCTTTGTCATTGGAAGCCTAGATTCAATTTGGTTGTGGACCTCAATAAATATGCTCTAGTCTGGGTCTGGCTACTAGTACTACCTTTGGAATACTGGGACGAGTCAATATTCCAATGTATTGGAAATTCGATGGGCCACATCATTACTTCAAATACCATCACCAAGATGAAATCCAAGTTAGTCTTTGTTAGGTTTTGTGTCAATATTGATATTAACAAGTCACTACCCAATTCTATGACTTTGAGATTTAAGTATGGGTCTTGGAACCAACAAATTTGTTATGAAAATGTTGTGGTTTATTGTCAAAAGTGTTCCAAGCTTGGGCACCTCATTTATGACTGCAAGTCCACCATAACAAACAAACCCATCCCAAGTGACCCCTTGGTGGATGAAATCACAAATAAATACCCTTTCAAGAATGAGATCCTTAATATCTTAGATTCCCTGACCAAATCTAGTCCTTCCATAAATCCCAACTCAAGCTTGGTTGTGACTTCACCAAGCAAACCCACTCCTTCTGGATCTAACTTGGCTATGATAATGCCCAGTAATGTGACCCCTTTGATGGTTGAGTCTCCTTCAAAGAGTATTTTATGTGAATCCATGGTCACTAAGGATTTGAAGGTAGATGTTTTGGGAGATCATTTCCACCTAGCTAGTGTGGGCTTGATTAAGGATATGGAAGAGGGAGAAATACCTAGAGTTGTTCTAGATGGGGAAGGTCCTGGTGTCGAAGAGACTATTGTAGATAATCTATCACATAGCCAAACCAATAAAGATGATGGTTAGACAACCCCAATGAAGAGAGGCAGACCAAGGAAGGCAGATGTGGGTGTGGATTACCAAACCAGGTGTTGAAACCATAATTTTTATAAAAAATTTAAGTATTTTATCATTTAAAATCCAAAATTCTCACTCTTATTTTCATAATAAATCACATTATCACCATTCAAAAAGTCATTTTTACCCTTTACCACGATATCGCTATCACATTAGCCACCCCTCATAAAACCCATACCATACCTCTCTACCATAGTTCATCCCCAACCAACTTGCAATAGGACAATGAGAGGAGCCACTACCATATATCATACCCTCCACACTATACCGCTATACCTCGGGGGTCAAGACACAGTGCGCAGGAGAGCGGTACATTGAATAAAGGTACTAAAGACACACCACAGTACTGCAGGAGAGAAAAAAATGACATGAGGTAGTGCGGTAACTAAGTCGTTGGGTCATTTAAAACACACCAATCACATTAGTCAACATCAAAACATAAAATTGAGCTCGACACAAAGATTTGAATTGTGTGAATTTATGAGCCAGGAGTAAATGTATCTTGGTGTTGAAATACACAAAACAAGTTGAGATTTTTCACTTGTAACAACTGAAACCAAGTTGTAGATGAGCTCAAATTGTGGGAGTAAAGGGAATTCTTCAAAGTGAGTTTTATCCCTAGCTACACATGAATTCAAATGGCCAAGCAACCTGACAATTAATAAGTGGCAAGAAAAATATTTGGGCTCTAAAGAAGATTGATTATGTACATCACGGAGAGGAAATATCTTGAATAGGTCTTCGATGACCACATGTACTTCTATGGAGATTAACCGATCAGGAAAATGTGTTTAATTATCTCTTTAATTCATGTTTTAGTTATGTCTAACACACTTTATGAAAAGACATTACAAAATGTTGTAACCGGCCTGAAGCTTGTTTGCTTCACGTATATATAAGGGAACCCAAGGCCATCATTAAGCATCAGTTTTTAATTAGAATTCCTGCCAAGATAATTATCGTTCTTCATGAATCAGTTGCATGCTCTAAATTTTAAAGAATCAATGAAATATCAATGAGTTTGATCCATCTGTGGTATTTATTATTTGTTGACCAGAAACAATTGCTCGATTGTCTCTAGTAGTGCTATGTTATATTATCTGAATCTATTCCAAGTGAATATCTGAATTCAGTGGGCCTATTTCATGCTTGTGTGGTTTATTCATTTGAGTTTCTCAAGAAGGAATTAAAGTCATGTGGATATATCACATTAATTAAGTTAAGCTTCTAGATTATTGAAGAAGAACCAGTAATTGAGTGTTATCATTCTATCTCCATTGTGTTATTATTGGTTGTTCAGTTAACGTATATCAAGTTTATACCTTGTTTTTCAGTGTATAATTGTGTGGTCTTATTCAATTGCATTCTTCAAGAAAGGGTTAAAATACTTTTGGGTGAGTCACAACAGCCTAGTAATAAATTAGTGGATCAATAAGAAGAGCTTGATAGCCACATCCCTACATACTTGTACAAGATACAAGTTTTTCTTAGTGCCAAATAATTAAACTTTTTGCCATAGTAGTCGTACATTAAACTTCATTGACTTCATCACCCAATAAAGCACTAATCATATTCATCCTATAATCCAAACCCATATCCATTACCTTAGGAAATCTTCTATTTAACCACATCTGTTAACTGAACATATTCATTCATTTGCTTGATATTGCTTATACAATTTATATCAAATTTCTCTTTGGATATATCCCACTCATACTTGTCATTGTGGATAGATTGCCAAAGTAGGAAACACATCACCTAAATCTGCTCATCCATTTAGGTATACCCACCTAGGTCTGGCAGAGCCTGAAGAGAAGAAGATTCAATTGCATTAACTGGTCTTGTTCATTAGCCAAAAATGTATCAAGAGCTTGGCAACCTCTTGTTGTTTCAAACCATCATTTTTGAGTCCTAATAGATTGGTGACTCCGCTGGGGAATCAAAATATCCAATCTCAGGTTAAGAATCACAATTGAATCAAAATAAATTGATAGCTAACTCTTTTGGGAAAAGGGTATTGAATCTCTGGTCACTAAACATTGATCATTCATCCCACTCTTTCAAGGTGGGTAGTGACTCCATAAAACATTATGACTGATAAATAAAGTGCACATCAAAAAGAAAAAAACCCTAGAGTTTAGACCATCACAATAGGTCACAACATGCACGGTAGAAGGTCCCTATATAAAGAAGGTCCTAATGACAATTGTAAACAAACACATAAGAATGATAAAGGTAAGAACATGTTTGATGAAATGTGCATAAAAAATAAGGATAAAATGTCAAATCCACACTTTGAGACGTATAATTGCTATGATACATTGACAAATGAAAATAGCTCATTTGGAGAACTTCACACTCCTAAAGAAAAAAGGAATCCTTTCTTTCAGCCAGATCCTAAGAAAGTGGAAGAATTCATGGCTAGATTTGAGGCTGACAAAATAAAGAGACAACATGAATATGATCATAAAATGGCATTACTCCAAGGGAATCAGAATGAGCATGTTGATAATGTAGCCTTTGAAGAAAATTATGAATATATGACTTGAGAAGAGTTAAATACATAGTTGGAGTATGAAAGAAAAGAACTAGAAAGAAAGAAAATAGAATATGAACAGAAAATCCAAGTGATAAAAGAACTCCAAGATTTGAAGCTGCAAAGAGCCCAATTTAATTCTTAGATAGCTAACCTCCCTAAATACACACCACCTCATAGGAAAAAGAATACTAATGCAGGACCTTCAAATCCACCAAAAGCACCTCAAAAGAAATCCGGGAATCAATACAAACCATCAAATGCTCCACCTAAAAATCCATCACAACACCCAAATGCTCAGCCACCCCCTAGCCAACAATATATGCCACCACCCCACGTACAATACAATAATCCATTATACCAATATCAACATCCTCAAGACCCACCTCCTCAACACTGCACAACTATGATCAGATAATTTGACTTACCAAGATTTCAAGTATATGCTTACCCTATGGACAACAATTGGAGAGGTATTGTCCCAAACTTTACAGGAAGTAGTGTAGTCACAACTGAGGAACACTTAAGGAATTTTAATGCTTTTATCCAAGATCTAGATATGCAGTATGAAGATGTACAGATGAGGTTATTTATGATGTCACTAAATGAAGAAGCTAGAGATTGGTTTAATAGTTTACCAACATCTTCTATTCATTTCATTCAAGAGTTTCATGATCAGTTCCTTGAACAATATGGAAATCAATGTGCACTAGAGTTCACTTTACATGAACTCATGACCATACAAAAACATCAGAATGAGACAATCTATGAATTAAATCATAGGTTCAACAAACTTTACAATATAATACCATCTAAGCTAACTGATTCTACAACCAAAAGTATCTATTTGAAGGCTTTTGATCCTAAAGTTGGATATGAGCTTAGGAACAAAAACCCAAAAAGCCTAGCTGAAGCACAAGAAGTAGCACTGACCATTGAAAATAATAGAAAGGTAGCTGACATGATTGGAAAAAGGGATAACATCAAAATCCCACAAAATCCTAATAGCCCCCAAAATAGATATAACAGCCAATACAAAAATGAAAGACTAAGACTACAAGATATGCCATATAATACAAATTGGAAGGATGGGAAACCTCTCAGTGATAGACCAAAATTTAAAGAAACTCCCGATCCATTAAAAAGAAAAGGATCTTATATGGTGGATAAAAATCCATGGTGTGGGGTCTTCTGAGCACCACATTCCCCAGAACAGTGTGTGGTAGCACAACCGGTACCACAAGAAGAAGAAATACAATATGATGAGGAAGAAAAGGATCACACTATTTACATGGCTTCACAAAATTTTCACCAGATGGAAGAAGAGAAGTCATCCTCAAAAGAAGGGGGTTATGAATATGATGTGAATAATCAGAGATATCATATCGACATGGTTGAACAATAAGTTTTTTTTTATCATGATAATGAAATTCAAGAAGAACCATCCCTGTGCCCTTCGCCTAAATCAAATAAGTATAGGTTAAGGAGACCCATAGAAGAAGAGATTGAAAAATTGGTTGTTGCTGCTATAGAGCAAGCAAGGAGAAATTATAGGCTGAGGAATAGAACAATAAATGCAAACAATGGCACTCCAAGAGGGTTTTTTATCAGAGATAAAGAGATAGCACATGATAAATCTGGGAAAATTGAAAGCAAAGGGCTAAATAAAAATGAGCAAAAACATATTCCAAGAGAAGAAAATAAGGAAATTTATAGAAATAATAAAAATCATGATGAAACTAAAATAGAAAAGGAAGAAGATAAAAGGGATCCCTTGGAACAAAAGAAGACACCCAAAATAGAAAATTCTCATTCATTCGACTTTACACAAACATTGTCCCAAATAAAAATATTTTTGCCACTATTAGAAATGATGAAAGTAAAAGCATATAGGGACAACGCTATTCAACTAATATCGAATGAAGAAAAAGGAAATGTGGGAAGCAAAGAAATCATTAAAATAAATGATGTCAAGCAGGGACACACAAATATACTAGAAGTTTGTTTGAATGATGAATTCACAAAGCCTCCACAAGTTGAACCATCCTTCACCACTATGCTAATCAACAAAAAACTATTAAGAAATTGTATGATTGATTCAGACGCAACCATTAATATCACGCCTGTGGGAATAATGAAACAACTCAGCATGTCAGTAGACACTAATGGGGGAAAAATTTATGCCATGGATAGCAAGCCTGTCCCTGTCATAGGAGTCATGAAAGATGTGGAACTGAAATTGGTTGCTTATCCACAAGTAGTATACAGGGTAGACATAGTTGTAATTGATACACCACCACACTTTGGGATGCTACTATCAAAACAATGGACTGCAACAGTAGGTGGAAATGTATAATTTTACTTGTCATATGCTACTATATACCAATAAATGAAGAAGAGGTCAAACTATATAGAGAACCAAGGGTAGAACAAATTGTAAAACAAGTCAATCCAAACCAGATTAGATATTTTTGTGATATCGACTTGGGAAGTTTTAGGATTGAGCCTGTCGTACCTGAACTGACAAACATAGATCCAATCACCAGAGAGGTTAGTAATGAAAAACACCAGATTTGGAAGATGTATTTTGATGGAGCCTGCAATAGAGAGGGTAATGCGGCAAGATTTTTCCTCATATCTTCTGAGGGTAAGACATTCAAATATTCATTCCTATTGACATTTGAATGTACAAACAATATAGCAGAGTATGAGGCTCTGTTGATAGGATTAAATATGGCCACCGAACATGGAATAAAATTATTGACTATTTTTGGAGATTCAAAATTGGTGATTTCACAAATAAGATCAAAATATTCTACCAAAAATAAAAGATTAAAACAATACAGGAATGTTGTGTGGGATACAATTGAACTATTTGATGCATTCTCTATTCAATGGATTGATAGATCAAAAAATACCATGGTAGATTTCTTGGCGAATATTGCATTGAAAAGGGATGATATCACTATGTCAGGAATTGCATAAGTGGAATATAAAACCAGACCAACAGTCCTAGACAATGTATACAATTGGCAAGTTTTTAACGATGACAAAGATCTTCATAAGTTCCTCCATTGCATTGATCAATATGAATCACAAGAGATTGACTTTAATGCTTTTGTTGAAATAAAGGACGAGAAGGAGACTGTTTTTGGACAAGAAGTTGTCCAGTTAAAAACAAATAAAATACCAAAGGGATTGGTAGCATTGGAAAGGGTGTATGATAACAAAGATAGGAAATTTTTTAAACAAGCCCCAGTCAAACAAGAAGATCTAGAAGAGATTAATCTTGGGACCGAAGCAGCTCCAAAGAAAGTCTATATTGGTAAGAAAATCAGTCAAAAAGTGACAAAAATGTTGATTGCTTTGCTTAGAAAGTACAAACATGTATTTTGTTGGTCATATGAAGACTTGAAAGCATACAAAGAAGATCTATTCTAGCATGAAATACCTCTTAAACCAAATACCAAACCTTTTAGACAAAAACAAAGGCCTATTAACCCTACCTTGGAGCCCAAAATGCAAGAGGAACTAGCAAAAATTAGAGAAGGAGGTATTATTAAGCCCATTAGACATTCAACATGGGTCTCAAACTTGGTCCCAGTAAGAAAGAAAAATGGGGATATTAGACTATCTGTAGACTTCAAAAATTTAAATGTTGCCTCCCTTAAAGATAATTACCCTCTCCCAAATATGGAAGTCGTATTGCAGAGAGTCACAAGATGTGAGTTGTTATCAATGATGGATGGATTTTCTGGGTATAATCAGATCAAAGTTAAAGAGTTTGAGCAATACAAGACAACATTTACTTCGCCATGGGGGACATATGTCTATGTGAGAATGTCATTCGATCTCAAAAATGCGGGGGCAACTTTCCAAAGGGCCATGGATGTGGCATTTGAAGATTTAATCAATACTCTAATGGTAGTGTACTAGGATGACCTCACTGCTTATTCCAAAAGGGTAGAGGACCATATAGAATACTTCGAGAAAATATTTATCAGGGCTTTGGAATATGGTATCACTCTCAATCCTAAGAAATGTCACTTTGTTGTCATAGAGGGTAAGCTTTTGGGGCATATTGTATCAAAAGAAGGAGTTAGAATAGACCCTAGAAGAGTAGAAGCCATAGAAAAAATCCCCATTCCCAAAACTATCAAAGCCATTCAATCATTTTTTGGACAAATTAACTTTGTTAGGAGATTTGTGTCAAATTTTGCTAAGATTATTAAACCTATATCCAAAATGTTAAAGAAGGGAGAAAAAATATATTGGACTGCAGAATCCTTGGATGCTTTTATATCCATCAAGAAATCCATCAAAGAAGCCCCTATTCTAAAATCTCCTGATTTTTCCAAACCCTTCCAAATATTTTCATTTACCTCATTCCACACCATAGCAGCTATTATGTTACAAAAGAATGATGAAGGGTATGAGCAACCTATATCCTTCTTTAGCAAATCACTATAGGGGTCAAAATTAAAGTATGACATTATGGAGAAACAAGCTTATGCATTGGTCAAAGCAACAAAAGCTTCCAGACCATATTTAGTTGGAGCCAAAGTGATTGCATGTGTACCACTCGTGGCTCTAAAAGATATCTTGGTACAAACAGAGGTGACAGGGAGGAGATGTAGATGGATCAATAAAATCCAAGAATTTAATATGGAAATTCAAATTACCAAGTTAGTAAGGGGATAGGGTCTAGCCAAACTAATGGAAAAAGAAAACATTGAAGCTAACCAAATTTGCAATGTGGAGAATGAGGATGGTACAATTGCAAGCATTGAACATACTCCTTGGTACACAAACATAGTGTATTATCTCAGACACATGAAGTGTCCTAAAGGATTGAATAATAATCAAAGGAGAATACTAAAGTTGCAGGCATCCAAGTACGTGTTCATAGAAGGGGATCTGTTCTGGAAAAACCAGGATGAAGTGCTATTATTGTGTCTAGATGAATCACAGGAAAAACATGTCTTGAGGGAGATGCATGAAGGAGTGTGTGGAGGTCATTATTCTGCCAAAACTACTGCACATAAGATTCTCAAGGTGGGCTATTACTGGCCTAAGGTTTTCAATGAATCTTTTGCATATGTAAGGATGTGTGAATCTTGTCAGAAATTCTCAGGAAAGATGAAATATCAAGGAGCTCTACCACTTAGACCTTTACAAGCAGAAGCCCTTTTCCATCAATGGGGAATTGATTTTGTTGGGGAAATATAGGAAAAGTAAAGTGGAGGACATAAATGGATACTAGTGGCAATTGATTATTTCACTAAATGGGTGGAGGCAATCCCAACTAAACAAGCAACAAGCAAGGTGGTGATAAATTTTCTTATGGAGAATATCATAACTAGATTTGGCACACTAGTAAGGTTGATCACAAATAATGGGATGTGTTTTAGGTTTGTTGAATTCAAAAATTTCTATGACACATATGGCGTTATTGTTTCTTATGTTGCCCCTTACCACCCACAAGCAAACAGTCAGGCAGAATCTATTAATAAAAGTCTTTTGAAAATCATAAGAAGGATGTTAGATGGGAACAAGAAGGCATGGGACTCAAAGTTGAGAATGGTTGTGTGGGCAGATAGGATTACTGTAAAGAAGGTGATTGGAAAGTCTCCATTTGAACTGGTGTATGGAACACAAGCCAGGATGCCATTGCAAAAACTTTTGCTAGTTTACAAGTTCATCATTTAGGAAGACTTAGATATTCTAGAACCAATGGAGGAGAGGATGAAGCAGCTTGTAGAACTTGATGAAGTAAGGAGAATGGCCCAAAAGCAAAATATAAAGTTGCAATCACAAATGAAATATCTTTTTGATAAGAAAGCCAAAGACATAAAATTTGAGGTGAATGATTTGGTACTAATGTGGAATGCTAGATGCCAAGAAAAGGGAAAGCATGGAAAGTTTGAAGCCTTGTGGTTAGGTCCCTTTGTTATCATTGGCAAAGGAGGGGAGGTTTCTTATTATTTGCAAAACATGTCCAGAGAAGAACAGGAACTGCTAGTGCATGGATAGTTTCTAAAAATCTTATTTTCATAAAATCACCAATTCCATGCATAGTAATATAAAGAGGGATATTTTTTTCCAGTGCATGGACAACTCTTAAGAAACTCTCAAAGATACTACTATTCATTCCATGCGCATTAGTTTAGGAAATCAAAAGGGACTAGGACTTGCCAGTATATGGACAATCCTAGAACTCCCTCAATAAAAACAAAGTTTCTTTCCATGTATAGTAGAATAGAATAATTTCCATTTCCATCATTTTCACCTCCATATCCATCTTCATTCCATCCTCACCACAGTTCCATATTTTCATATCCTCTAAAAACCATATGAAGGGGACACTTGGTCTGCACCCAAAGATATTCTGGATTCTTGCAATGATTGGTAAATCACTCATCCCCAACTGGAGCTACTGTTGAAACCAGAATTTTCATAAAAATTCTAAGTATTTTATCATTTAAAATCCAAAATTTTCACTCTTATTTTCATAATAAATCACATTATCACCATTCACAAAGGAATTTTTACCCTTTATCGTGATACCACTATCACATTAGCCACCCCTCATAAGACCCATGCCATGCCTCTCTACCACAGTTCATCCCCAAGTAGCTTGTGGTAGGACGGTGAGAGGAGCCACTACCATATACCGTACCCTCCACACTATACCGCTATACCTCAGGGGTCAAGCACAACCTGTAGGAGAGCGGTACATTGAAGAAAGGTACTAAAGACACACCACAGTACCGTAGGGGAGCGGAAAATGACATGAGGTAGTGCGGTAACTAAGTCATTGGGTCATTTAAAACACACCAATCACATCAGTCAACATCAAAACATAAAATTGAGCTCGATAAAAAGATTTGAATTGTGCTAATTTATGAGCCAAGAGTAAATGTATCTTGGTGTTGAAATACACGAAACAAGTTGAGATTTTTCACTCATAACAGTTGAAATCAAGTTGCAGACGAGCTCAAATTGCAAGAGTAAAGGGAATTCTTCAAAGCGAGTTCTATCCATGGCTACACAGGAATTCAAATGGCCAAGTGACCTGACAATTAATAAGTGGCAAGAAAAATATTTGGGCTCTAAAGAAGATTGATTAGGTACATCACTGAGAGGAAATATCTTGAATAGGTATTTGATGACCATGGGTACTTCTATGGAGATTAACCGATTGGGTAGATGTGTTTAATTATCTCTATAATTCATGTTTTAGTTATGCCTAACAAACTTTATGAAAAGGCATTACAAAACGTTGTAGCTAACCTGAAGCTTGTTTGCTTCCCATATATATAAGGGAACCCAAGGCCATCTTTAAGCATCAATTTTTAATTAGAATTCCTGCCAAGACAATTATCGTTCTTCATGAATCAGTTGCATGCTCTAAATTTTGAAGAATCAATGAAATATCAAAGAGTTTGATCCATTTGTGGTGTTTATTATTTGTTGACCAGAAACAATTGGTTGATTGTCTCCAGTAGCGCTATCTTATATTATCTGAATCTATTCCAAGTGAATATCTGAATTCAGTGTTCCTATTTCATGCTTGTGTGGTTTATTCATTTGAGTTTCTCAAGAAGGAATTAAAGTCATGTGGATATATCATAGTAATTAAGTTAAGCTTCTGGATTATTGAAGAAGAATCAACAATTGAGTGCTATCATTTTGTCTCCATTGTGTTATTATTGGTTTTCCAATTAACATATATCAAGTATATACCTTGTTTCCATGCATAACTATGTGGTCTTATTCAATTTCCTCCTTTAAGAAAGGGTTAAAATAATTTTGGGTGAGTCACAGTGACCTAGTAATAAATTAGTGGATCAATAAGAAGAGTTTGATAGCCACATCCTTGCATACTTGTACAAGATACAAGTTTTTCTTAGTGCCAAATAATTAAACTTTCTACCACAGTAGTCCTACATTAAACTTCATTGACTCCATCACCCAACAAGGCACTGATCATATTCATCCTATAATCTAAACCCATATCCATGTAAACCTTAGGAAATATTCTATTTAACCACATCTATTAACTGAACATATTCATTCATTTGCTTGATATTGCTTATACAATTTATACAAAATTTCCCTTTGGATATATCCCAATTATACTTGCCATTATGGATAGATTGCCAAAGTAGGAAACACATCACCAAAAT
The DNA here is from genome assembly GCA_007258455.2 of Sequoia sempervirens. Classification (NCBI taxonomy): domain Eukaryota; kingdom Viridiplantae; phylum Streptophyta; class Pinopsida; order Cupressales; family Cupressaceae; genus Sequoia; species Sequoia sempervirens. The sequence goes on from VDFB02256132.1 coordinate 122,550,277, forward strand.
CTTCTCATCCATTTAGGTATACCCACCTAGGTCTAGCAGAGCCTAAAGAGAAGAATATTCAATTGCATTAATTGGTCTTGTTTGTTAGCCAAAAATGTATCAAGATCTTGGAAACCTCTTGTGGTTTCAAACTAGCATTTTTGAGTCGTAACACCAGGAAGGACTAACTAGTGAAAAACTAGAACCAAAGAGGAAGCCAAAGAGATTGCTATTGGGAAACATAGGACAATGGAAGTGTCCTAAAAAATGATGTATAAATGAAGTCCTATCCTATAATGTGAGAGGGATAAATAGCCCCCATAAGTAGCTAGCTTTAAAGAATTATGTTTGGGAGAACAAGATTGATCTACTATTACAAGAAGCCAAAATGAAGATTTTTTTTTGAACCCATAGCTAAAAACATTTGGTTGAATGCTCACTTCTCCTTTAGTGATGTAGATGGGGCTTCAGGGGGTTGAATGTTATGTGGAACCCTAATAGACTTGAGACTCTGGAAATATTTCAAAACAAGAACAAATTGGGTATCCAATTCACCCACTCTAGGTCTTCTTGGATGCTAATAAATATTTATGCCCCCAACCTAAGGAATTCTAGGAAAACTCTTTGGCAAGAAATCACTAGCTAGATCCAGAACAATAATGGGGCTTGTTGGTTAGTGGCAGGAGATTTCAACTCCCCCTTATATCCCTTTGAAAAATGTAAAGATCTATTGGATTATACTAACAATATGGCTGACATTGACCTACAAGGCTAAAAATTTACCTGAACTAATAGGAGAATGGGTGATAACCTTACCTAGGTCAGACTAGACTAATTCATTTTTTCCCCTAGTTGGATAGCTCTTCTTAACTCCAATCTGTTGGTGCTTCCCCGGCTGGTCTCTGACCATAACCCCCTGTTGGTTACTTTGAATGAACACTTTGATGTTGGTCCTTTCCCTTTCTGGTTTGAGATAATGTGGAAATCCCACCCGAACCTTAGGAACAAAATTGTTAATTCGTGGAATGTCCCTATCCATGGCTCCTCCATGTTTAGGGTCTTCCACAAACTTAAGTATATTAAAAACATGCTTAAAGGTTAGAATAAGTTTGTGTTTGGGGATGTTTTCTTCCAAAAAAAGGTGATTTTTGAAAAACATAAGGTGACCCTAAAAAGGATGGAGGAGGGGGATGTCAACGTGCAAACTTGCCAGCAGGAGAAGGATGAATGTACTGAATGGGACAAAGTTTTCAAAAAAAAGGAAATATTTTGGAAGCAAAAATCCAAAATTCAATGGCTAAAAGAATGTGACCGCAACACTTCCTTCTTCCCTATCTCATCCCTCAAACACAAAAAAAGAAACTAGATAAAAAAATTGAAAGATGATTTGGGAATTGAAGATACTACTCTAGCTCAGATTGGTTCTATGGCCTCTAGATATTTCCAACTTTCCTTATACAATTCTTTGGAGATTACTAAAGTTACTGTTGATGACCTGTTACTGGAACCCATACCTGATTCGATAACTGATGTAGATAATGAGGCCATCCTTAATTTTTTCACTCCTAAGGAAGTTAGATTGGTTGTCTTCAATATGGGGGCTTTGAATGCCCCAGGACCAGATGGTTATCCCCTAACATTTTTCATGAAGTATTATTACATTGTGGGTGAGAACATTTTTCTAGTTTCCAATGACTTCTTCAAGTTGCGTAAACTCTTAAAACAAATGACCCATACCTTCCTTGCCCTCATCCCTAAAAATGAAGACCCCCAGACCATGGCTGACTTTCAACCTATCAACCTATGTAATACCATCTACAAGATCTTCTCTAAAATTTTGGTTAATCACCTAAAACATTTTCTTGAAAAAATGATTAGTCCATATTAAAAGGGGTTTGTCCCGAGCCGCCACAATATTGATGAAACTATTGGCACACATGAAATCATACAATCCATGGACAAAAGTAATTGTGTTGGTATGGCCTTTAAGCTTAACATTTCAAAAGCTTATGATAAAGTCCTCTAGAGTTTTCTGCTCAAAGTCTTAGCCAAGTTTAGGTTTAATCAAAAGGTGGTGAGCCTCATTATAGAATGCACTACTATGGTGAAGTTCTCTATCTTGGTCAATAGGATTTTTCAAGGATTTTTAATTTTGTTAAAGGTTTAAGGTAGTGAGACCCCCTCTCACCTTACTTGTTCATAATGGTTGTTGATGTCCTTAGCAGGAATGTCTCCAAAATGTTGACTGATGGCTCTATTAAAGAGATCAAACCTACCACCACCCTTGAACTGACTACCATACAACATTTGGTGGGTGATACCATCCTTTTTGGGAAAGCATCCATGGTGGAAGCAAGGAAATGGAAGAATTGATTAAATACTTATGCTACTAGCTCTGGCTAGCACATAAATTACAACAAGAGCATGATTTATTTTCTTAAGTACAACACTCAAGATCTGTAGGACAGAGTGATAGCCATTCTGGGCTGCAAGAGTGCTTCCCTCCCTTCAGTGTACCTTGGTCTCCCTCTCACTTTTAAATAAGTCACTCCTATAATTTCTAGAATTTTATTCTTGAAAGAATTCAAAGAAAAGTGTCTAGGTGGAAAGGTTCTATTCTCAATCATGTTGGTAAGCTTCAACTCCTTACTGTTGTTCTTCAAGGGATCCCAATTTACTTCCTTTTCATTTTCAAAATGCCTAGATTTATAGCTAAAAAACTTGAAAGAATCCAAAGGAACTTCCTTTGGACCAGTATTGAGGAAAAAAAGTAAATGTCTCTGGTTAGCTAGGATATTGTCTATCTTCCCAAAGATAGTGGGGGATTAGGCATAAGGAAATTCCAACCTACCAATAAGGCCCTGCTTGCTAAGGTTGGATGGGACTAGCTAAGGAATGGGAAGGATTGGTGTATAATCCTAAATATGAAGTATTTACACAATTTCTCCCTAATTAAGTGTTTCCCTAGTGAACACTCCAACGGTTCATTGATTTGGAATAATATTTGCAAGATGAAAAAGCTAATTAATCCTGGATTGAAATGGAAGTTGGGGAATGGTTACAACATTAGGTTCTAGGAGGATCCTTGGATATTGGAAATTCCTCTCTCTAAGGAAACCTATGGATTTTCCAATTCCAATGATTAGTAGCCCAAAAGAGGTTGGGCCAACGAACGAGGGAAAGCAATTAAGCTTTCCTCCTACACTTGAAGCTCTTTAAAACCTAGGAGGGTGATCCTACAATGCACTCACAATATTCCTTCAAAAGATCCCCATGTACATTGAATATAAAGCAGATACATTTTCATATCAATGACTCTACAAGTGATAAGTTGTAAAGAATCAAAAAATCCTTCACAGCATTATGACTTGGAGCAGAGAAGGGGAAACTAGAACAAAACCCATAAAACTATCATCGTATTGTATGTAAATTTAATTAAATGAATGGTTGTTTGACATGATCCAGCTGACTCGATAAACTTGGAATTACTAGACGTATAGAATCAGTGTGATATCCTAGGGTGGCGAAGTCGAATTCACAACATACTATAATGCAAATAACTAAACCATTTGATATTAAAGATTTGCATTGCAAACTTATAACTCAAATTTCCATACAAAACATACTTAAAGATCCTATGAATTTACTCATTAAATAGTGATCACGTTAAAGCATTTTAATCAATTACTTGAATTGAAGCAACAACACAAACACACATCCAACTAGACAAATTGGAGACCAATGAGACAATCCTTTACTATTTCATTGTTGATTTGTGAACATATACATAGGAGACAATTTGTATGAAACTTTCATTTATCAATTCTCAAATGTTGTAATTGATGTAAAACATTTAAGCTAAATGAAAATACTGACTCATATCCTAAGACTCAACAAGTAACTCTATATCCATTATATGCTTGTATTGATAAAACCTCGCTATGAATATCTGAGATCAGCCAAAATTTCAATGACCCCTACACAATAGCCTTGAAATCCCTTTTATATGATCAAGGGAGAAAACAAGCATTGGGCTATTGGAAAATTACATTTCATTTCATTCAACATTTCAAGTATATTTCATTTCATCTCGACCCCCAGGCAGTTATATTTACACTTTGAAGAAAATGGGGGGAAACATAAAAGGACAAAACTTGTAAAAATCAATGGAGCTTGCATCCTCATACTTCAAGAATTCCACATCATCATCCACTTGGAAAAAGGTGCAAAGCATGAAAAAGAGAAGAATAAAGCAAAGGAGAAGATTGGTTGAATTACCATGTGCATTGTCACATTGAGAGGATATAGGTTTTCCTTACACAATTGTTTCAAAGGTCGGACATGTACAATACTTGACCATATTCTATATTCCTCTTTCCACCTTCATAGCTTACTCAACATGTTTTTCCAACCATCTTTTATATTCATCCTCAATGGGCCAATCCATATCAAGCAATTTATGCACCTTTGTATTGTATGCATTGTACCTTGCATCAATTACCACTCAAGCTTCTTTAAAAAAGGTACCCATATCTACTTGAATTCTAATAAGAGTATCAATAACACCATTCAGGAAATTAATGTCTAATTTTTCATCAACATATTGTATCTAGGGACTTGTAGTTGTTTGATGCTTGAAAACTTCTCTCCATGGTATATACTCCATAGGTGTTCCATCATCTTTGAGGATTTTTGGCATACCACATTCCTCCATACTCCTAAAGGCCTTGATTTTACCTTGCAACTGTGCTCCAATTCATTCATGGGAACTTACGATCTCACCAATCATCTCAATTCCTCATGTGATAGCTAAGAGATTGACTGGAGCTTCAGGGTCATCCTTTACGTTTGCTTGTATTTCCTTTAAACTATTCAATCTATTGCTCCATTTATTCCATGTGTTTTGGAAAACCTCTTGAACATGTTGGAATATTTCAAAAGCCTCATTATACCCTTATATGTTGACCATGCATCTTCTACTTTGGAAGCTGCCTTTGTCAATCTATAGCCCAAAATCTCATCAGCCATATCCTTTGTGATCTTATTCATATCTTCTTGGAGCTTGATATTTTTAGACTTGGTTGTTTGGATTTCATTCCTCATAGCAATAATCCTTGCTTTGAAGGTTTCCTTTTCTTGTGATGAGGTACTAGATGGAGAGGTAGGCAGAGCCTTCTGACTTCCACTAACTGTAGTGGCCTTTAACTTATTATACTCCTCAACTAACTTATTGTTCTTTTCCAACAATTTCATGTACCTAGCCTAGGAAACCTCTACAATGTCCATAGTCAACATGGTTGTAGGAATTGTTAACCTTGTAGCATATAGGGTTGTCATATCTGAAGCCCTGCCTATGATCAGATCTACTGAAAGACCAGCCAATGTTCTACTGTGTCTACATCTTCATGAATTTGGTGTCATTTTCCAAATAGCTAACGCATGTAGACTAGGACTAAACCATGCACCAAACATTTTGTCATCAAAGTTTCTTCTGAGACCAAAACACTTGGGTCATTTCTAATTGCATCCAAGGCAATTATTGATGACAAGCTCCATCCAGGCATTACCATAGTTCCACTATCCTTGAATAATCTCCTAGCTTCCATTGGATTCATTTGTGTAATCTCCTGAATAATTTCCTCTTCAAATTTCTATCTGACTTCCTCGACCTGAGAAGGATCCACTCCCTCCAGAGCCTTTTCTATTCTATCATTTATTTCCTATGTCTTGAGTTCAACAACATATTCCCTGAATTTTCTTATTGTCACAAAAGAGTCATCTTCTAGAAACATAGCACAAGCTAGTACCCTTGCATCATTATCTCATCTTTCATCATATTCCCAAGGTACTAGCCTATCATTTGGAACAAAAGGTTCCATTACATCCCCAATATTAGGGTGTTAGAATTCATATTCCGCTCCATGTTGAACAAGGGAAGATTCGGTGGATGGTTGTGGCACATTTCCCTCAGCACCTTGTGCTTCATCAACAATCTCAGTAGGCAACTCCATTACAAGAGTGTCTCCTATATCCATGTGTTGTTGCTCCTCTAGTGTGGTGAGCTCCTTTGGATGGCTACCCACTTTTATCAAATGCTCTTGTAGAGTTGCTTGAGCTAACTGCTTAGCATGTTCCACTTTCTCCAAAAAGGTGGCATCCATGAAATCACTGTGGACCAATTCCATCCTCTTATATTTGTCAATGATAGGTTTGTAAGGGCTCTAATAGTAAGAGTTTTGATGAGAAGCATTGTATTCAACCTTGACAATCTTCATCCAAATATTTTATGTATCCCAGACAGTAGTAGGTGTTAGCAAATTTCTTATTACATCTTCTCTGAAGTAAAACTCATGAGGCCCATATCCTGAGATTGTCCTCTTTATCTTTTCTTTATTAATGTGTCCTTTTGGGTTAGACTTTCTAGCAAAGCTTACTTTCATTCTCAAGTTACTAACCATTATACCAAATACCTCATATGCTTCATTTGTTGATACAACAAAATGATCAAAAGAGAAATTGGATGCAATGATGGAGGCTTTTCGGAACAACCTAAAGTTTTTAGCATCAGAGCGGTCCATCTGCCACATTATCTCAATGAAGGCTAACCTATTAGAGACAAACCTATCATCTAATGACCATGCAATCATTAAATAGATACCAGTCTCCCCAATTGCATTCATAATCTAGGTCATCACCAAATTCCTTCAGCCTTAGCAATGCTTGCATTGTTTTGGAAATCCTTTCACTAGGTGCAACACCCATTTGTGCCAAAATAGTATGTTTTATGACGTTACAAAATGCATCATAGTTTGAGTTTGAGCAGTGTAGATCCCAAATGTACATCCACATTTGGATAGGTAATCTATGATTCCTTTCATCCACTTGCCTTAAGCTCATGACCTTTCCAAAGACTTATTATCCTTGATATAAGATCATATGCATCAATAGTGAATAATGCCTAAATGCCAATGGCTTTTTCCTCTCCTTTAACTTTACCAAATCATAGTGTAGTTGCTTTGCAAATCAGTTGGCATAGTCAAACCATGTGTGTTTGTTTATGTGTTGAATGTCTAAAATTATTAATAGTAGAGGTGAGGGAATCCTTCCATCAAACTTTACGCCTAGTACCTAACACAACATATAGTATGTGTATCTGAAGTATTCTATAAATTATTCACAATCCAGTGGTTTGACTTCTTTGAGCGCAAACATGGTGCCCTTCTCACACCCATGTCTTGGTATTTCACCTTTCTAGAGTGCTACCTTATGTTTGGCATATTCCTACTGCAGTTTCTCAAAATTAATCTTTTCACTGGCATCATGTCTCATTCTGAAAAATTCCACAATTTTACTTGCCTTTATGTCCAACATGCTTCTACCTGTAGTATCTCTAATTACCCTATTTACATCATCATATCTATCTGCTAAATGTAGCATCAAATCCACCTCAACAAAAACATTGGGGACAACTAGCTTTCCCAAATGATAACACTAGAGATTTTTACCATGATGTGTAGAATCTCTTCTTGTAAATGCATATAGGAACATCCCACCCTGTCTCTGACACAAAAATATCACCAATTCCCTCTGCAAGGTCCTTGAAATTGGTGGTTAAGATACCTCCCCCTGTATCCTTCTTACCACTTGCCTTTACATCTAGTGGTTGGAATTTATTCATGAAGCAGGTGTAATCCTTTAGTTGGATTCTTTTCTTCTCAGTGGCTTTAGACGTTTGAGGGGGGTCATGGGAAACCTTCTGCTTTTTTTTCTTGGGTACAGGTTTCGACAATGACAACTCACTAGGTTGACTCATTTTAGCTTTTCCAGGGTTCTTAATGAGCTAGGTCTGAAATTAATACCCTATTCCTAATAGCTTCGAGTTCAAATTCAAATGTGATTATACTCAATTAGGGAAATACACTAACTCAAGAGAAAACATAAACCCTAAACAATTCCTAGAGCTAATTCTAACATTATTTGGTTTGGTACACAAGTTTTACAGAGCAATAAAGGAAACTAGTGAGATTTATGGCAACTTACCCAATAACATAATTCGTGCAACTCTTTCCCCCTCAGCTCTGGTTACTTTGAATATTGCTTGAGCTCCTCAACCATTTAACTGAAATGAGAGTATGAATTGGCCGAGTACATATACCATTAATGACACACGAATGTTTGCGCGAGTGAACAATTACAACTCAGTTTGGTCGTTCCTGTTTGACTTCAAGCCATCTATGCATTCAGATGAAAAAATTATCTGATGGCTTACACTGCTTCCTATTCTCCAAGGGCCCTACCGGCAATTTGATGTGTACTCAATGAACCAGGAACCTGCCACGTGTAATTCTCCACATTTCATGGTATTGCTCTTCTCTTGTTTCCTTCCTCCATTGGGATCTCATCACGTGATGGCTTGTAGTCCAATGATGAGATATTAGCCCTTGATTAGGAGTGTGAAGAAGATCTTGACCAAAGAATTAAGTTGCATCACTCATCACTTGTCCTGGGTCCATAAATCAACCCCAACTCACCATAGAACAAAGTTGCGAGATGGGAAAATACTTTTCCCATCAGTGGTCATGGGTTCTTCTTAAAAGAGCAGATTGTAACTGACGATAGTACAAGGGCCAGCGATGGGTCATAATCTTAACCACATCGCTCATTGTCGGTCACCCTCTCAAAATAACAACAAAACACATGATGGATGATGAAACAAGGTCGAAAGATAAACACCGCATCAGTCATCGTGGGTTCTAAGAAAAAATTCACGTTACAATCTATGATAGGAAGACGTATAGCAAGGGACAAGCTTAGATAATATCGGTCTTGATGGTAGTCGATGCATTGGGGTCGGTTGAACAACCATAGCAATGGAAATGGGAGGGCACTTAAGTGATGAGTAAACTAGTTTAGCTAGTCAACAAGAGAATATAATTGAAGGAAAATCAAGGGTAACGGGGCACATAAAACTGTTAAACCCAAAACCCTAATGCTGACAATAATAGTGACCAGTGACATGACCATGAAGTGAATGGAACCATGAAAAAATTTATGGGTTCCACCAGTGGCTCCGACTAGTGATGTATGCCACTCGTGAGAATACCAAGATCTGAGATCTCTAGCTGAGTAGACCAAGCACACAAGGATCAAAAGGACCAGGAGCTTGTCTGGACTAGATAAGCAGACACAACAGAAAGGAAACACACCAAACCTATTTACAAAAATTTACAGGACTGTACATTCTACATGGAGTAGATCCTATTTCATGAGAAATAGGGTTTCAAGAACTGTCCATGTACTGGCAGTTCAAGAACCTCACCTGTTAGAGACTGCAGGAAATATAAATCTTCGCCATGTAGGTCAGCAATTACGTAGGGACCTAGCCACAAGGGATCAAACTTCCCGTGTTTACCTTTGTCTTTCATCCTGGTGTTCCACATTAGAACCATACTTCCCTCCTCAAAATTTCTTTCAACAACTCTTTTGTCATACAGGTGTTTCACTTGAAACTTCAACTTCTCATTTCTTTTATGGGCTTCTCTTCATGTTTCATCAAGTTCAACCAGCTCATTCATTCTCTATTGCATCTCGTCACAGATATCACTATCATACTCTTGTACAAACTTGTACATTTTGATCAAATTGTTATATGGTATTTTGGCTTCAACCCCGTATACCAAATTAAAAGGAGACTGTCCAATGACTTTCTTCATAGTTGTCCTATCAACCCATAGTGCTAGCTGCAACTTTGTGTCCCAAGCCTTCTTGTTTTTCTTAATCACTCGCTTAATAATCTTCAGGAGGCTCTTGTTACTAGACTTAGCCTGTCCATTCCCTTGGGGATGGTATGTGGATGAGTATGATACGTTTATGCCATGTAGGTTGCAAAAATAAAGGAATTCCTCATACCTGAAGCACATAGCGTTATCAGACACAATTCTTTTAGGGACACTGAACTTGCTCAAAATATTTTTCATCAAAAAATCAATGACAACTTTACTAGTTGCCTTCTTGGTGGGAATGGCTTCAACCCAATTTGTGAAATAGTCGATTGCTACCAAGATCCAAGCATGTCCTCCACTATATTTTACAGACATCTCACTTATAAAGTCGATACACCACTGCTGAAAAGGGGTGTGTGCTGACACTGGCCTGAGGGGTAAGTTTCCTGAGAATTTTAACTTACTAGTAAACCTTTGGCATGCATCACATTTCTTCACATATCTATGTGCATCCTTGAAAACAATTGGCCACCAAAAGCCTACTCTTAATATCTTATGGGCAGTAGTCTTAGCCATGTAATAGCCCCCACAAGCACCTTTATGCATCTCAATCAGCAAATCTTCCACTTGGTCGCCATCCACACATCTGAGAAGTACACCCTCTGGACTTCTCCACCACAATTCACCATCAATGATGACATACCTAATTTCCAATAACTTTAGAGTTCTCTTCTCATTGTTAAGCATACCATCAGGACATTGCATGGTCTGCAGGTACTCAACTATCCTTCTGTACCAACCACATGTTTGCATATCGCAAATAGGAGCCACATTTTCTAGTTCAACTCCATTAATTTGGTTTTCCTCTAGATTTAGGCCATGAGTTTGGATAAACCTTGGCCTTGTACCAATTTCGTAATTTGGACATCTATGTTGAATTCTTCGATTTGGTTAATCCATCTACATCTCCTACCTGTAGTTTCTTGTTGGGTGAAGATGTCTTTCACTACAACCATTGGGACATAGGCCACAACTATAGCCCCAGTCAAATATGTCCTAAAATTTTTAACAACCATCACTAAGGCATAAGCTTGCTTCTCTGTAGCATCATACTTGAGTTCAGCTGCCTGCAGAGACTTACTAAAAAAGGCAATTGGTTGTTCAAAACCTTCATTATTTTTTTGTAACAACACTCCAGCCACAATATGGAAGGAGGCAGATGTAAACAATTGGAACAGTTTGGGATAGTTTGGAGTCTTCAAAATAGGTGCAACTTTAATGGCATCCTTGATGACTTGAAAATCTTTGAGGGGTTCTTCTGCCCATGCCACCTTCTCTCCTTTCTTGAGCATCTTCAAAATAGGCCTAACTATCTCAGCAAAGTTAGTCACAAACCTTCTTAGAAAGTTTATTTTTCCAAAGAAATATTGAATCCCTTTAACATTCTTTGGTGGTGTAATTTTATTTATGGTTGCTACTCTTTTAGGATCAATCCTGATGCCACCTTTTGAGACAATGTGCCCTAACAACTTACCTTCTTTGACTCCAAAATCACACTACTTGGGGTTCAACAAAATACCATATTCTAGAGCTCTAATAAAAATATTCTCAAGATGTGTACAGTGGTCCTCCTCTTTCTTATTGTGCGCAATAAGGTCATCTTAGTAAATAGCAAGAAACAAATCTATGAAATCGGAAAAGGCCACATCCATCATCCTCTGAAAAGTGGCTCCAACATTAATCAAGCCGAAAGGAATCCTCACATAAACGTAGGTCCCCCATGGTGTGGTAAATGTTGTTTTATACTGCTCTAATTCCCTTACCATAACCTGGTTATAACCTGAAAATCCATCCATCATAGAAAGTAATTCACATCCTGTCACCTTTTGCAACATTGCTTCAATATTGGGTAAATGGTAATTATCTTTCAAAGATGCAACATTAAGGTTCCTAAAATCCACACACAATCTTAGATCTCCATTATTTTTTCTAACTGGAACCAAGTTGGATACCCAAGAGGAATGCCTTATAGGTTTAATAATTCCTGCATCACTAACCTTAGCAAGCTCCTCTTGCATTTTAGGCCTCAAGGTAGGATTGATAGGTCTTTGTTTCTACCTGAAAGGCTTTGTGTTAGGTTTCAGTGGGATTTCATGCTGGAAAAAATATTCCTTGTAGGCCTTAAGATCATCATAGGACCATGCGAATACATGTTTGTATTTCCTTAGTAAGGCAATTAACATAGCTTTCGCATGGGGCTTCATTTTCTTACCTATATATACGTTTTTAGGAGCATTTTTTGTTCCCAGATTTATCTCCTCTAGGTCCTCTTTATGTGTAGATGCTTGCTTGGTATTTGATCTATTTGGCCCATCGAAGACCCTTTCTAGTGTCACCAATCCCTTGGGAAGTTTATTTGTTTTCAACTAAATTATCTCGTTCCCAAACAACGTCTCCTTTCCATCAAATTCTACCACATATGAACTAAAGTCAATCTCCTAAATCTCATATTTTTCAACACAATGAAATAATCTTAAGATATCATCATCATCGAACACTTTCCAATTGAAAATGTTGTCGAGTACTACAGGTCATATCTATACCTCTATTCTTGAGACACCATCAAAAGTCACATTATCAAGCTTGAATGCAATATTAGCCAATAAATTTGCTCTGACATTCTATCCTCTCTCTATCCAATCTATTCCAAAGGAATCAAGTGCCTTGATAGTATCCCAAACCTCATTCCTATACTATCTCAAACTCTTGTCTTTAGTGACAAACCTAGACCTAACTTGTGATACTACTAGCTTAGAATCCCCAAACACTTTTAGAAATCTTATTCCATGTTTAGAGGCTAACTTCAAACCAAGTAATAAGGCCTCGTACTCAATGACATTATTAGTACATGAAAATTGTAGCAAAAATGAGTACTTGAAAGTATTACCTTGGGGAGAAGTAAGAATGACCCCTGCACCTGAGCCATCCTTGCAGCAGGATCCATCAAAATACACAGTCCATAGAGGATCTTCCGGTGGTGTTAGAAAAACCTCCCTAGCAATTGGTGCAGGCTTAGCTTCTCCTTCTTCTTGCCTATGTTCTTCCACATGAAAGGTATCTATGCTAGTTTCTACAAAGTTGATTATCAGGGGTTCCTCTGGCTCTTCCACATGCTCAATCATATGCCAGAATCTTGATTCTCTAGTAATTTTGGCATCCTTCTGATCAATCGAGAAAGTTGCAAATGAAAAATCACATTGCATGCTTCCTCCCATGGAAGCACACCATTTCCTTGACAATAACATCCCGTAAGTTGGTGGGATGTCTACCACTGTAACACTCATGAGCAACTCCTTTTTAGGGAATGCATCCAATCTGTATGGGACTTTATAGATTATGCCAATGATAGGGACCTCTCTAAAATCCATAGCATAGTACTTTTCGTATGTGCTATCAACCTTCAAGCCCATCTCCTCCATTATCCTGATAGGAATGACATTATTTGAAGCACCTGAGTCTATCATACAATTCTTGAGTACTTTTCCATCAATAATCAATCTCAAAAAGAAAGGATTGACTAGACTGGGATTTGTTGTGATGGTAGTTCCCAAATAAATCTTAGGGTTCTCATTAACTACGACCCCTACCTCAATATATTTCTCTTGACTCTTACTTGCTTCAGGTGTATTAGCTTCCGCTTTATCTTTACTACCCCCACCAATGCTATTAATAAAAGCCACCGTCTTATTCTTATGCTCATCAATCCTCATCATTTCCATAAATGGGATTATGACTCGGACTTGAGACAAAACTTGAAACATGTCAATGGGAGCATAACTTGGCAGCTCAGGAAGTACTATGTTCAAAGGGACTACCTTATAAGCTTTCTTGTCAATTTTTTCATTGGTAGGCTTCAAAGCTTTGGTTTTTGAGTCCTGATGTGTAGCTTCAACAGTAGCCTTTACTTTGTTGCCTTTCTTGGCCCAGACTCTCATCTCCTTAACTTCTTTAGGTTTGATTTCTTCCTTATTTCCTGGCTTAATCCCTTTTCCCTCTACATTATTTTCTTTAATGAATATGCCTCTTGGATTACCTTGGTTGCCACTCACCACCCTATTCCTTAGGTGAAGATCACTTCTTGCTTGAGTCCTAGTAGCCAATGCAATTGTGTATTTCTCGATCTCTTCATTGGAAGGTCTTCTCAAAGAAATTTTATTTAAGTCGAGAGTGTAGGCAGTATATTCATCTTCTCTTTCTTCATCTAAAAGGACCTGTTGATGATATAAACCTATTTCATGTCTCTGCACATCTACATCATTGGTGTCAAAGTCATCACTAGAAGAATAATCACCACATTCTAAGTCTGATCTAGTCATGAATACATTTTCTATCTCATCCGGATTAGGAGAAGGATTAGATTCCCCTTGATCATCTTGATTTTCTTCGAATGACCTTGCAACTGCACACTGTTGTGATGAGTGAGGCATCTCACACACTCCACACCACGATAAGTCCTCAACAACATTTTTGGTATTTTTATGCAAAATATTGGGTGTAGTTTGAAGGTCCTTCTAATTATTTTGAATTGGTTTTCCATTATGCCAATTAGTATGATAGGGATAATCTTGAACCCTTGGGGGCCTATCATTTCTCTAGAAATGGGGTCTATCATTCTTTTCCTGCTTCTGTAACAAATTGAGAACCTAATCTAACTTTCCATTTGGAGCTGCAGCTTTAACTGCTTTCTCATTTTGAGCTTTTGAGTTCTTCAAAGGCTTAGGGTCATCTCTTTTTCCAACTTTTCTAGAAGCCTTTCTATTGTTTCAATGTTCACAGCCATCTTATAGGCTTCCCTTAGGGATTGTCGATTCTTGTCTCTAAGAAAATAACACATCTTAGAGTCATAGGCATTACAATATGACACCAAACATGCATTAGGATGAGGGTGTAGATAAGCAGGTACCCTATTCATAGATTTCTAAAATCTTGTGTTAAATTCAGTGATTGGTTCATTATATCCCTTGGTGATATTATTGAAATCATTCAATTTGAACCTAGGATCAATTTGATCCCCATATTGCTCTTTGAACACTCTATAGAAAGACTCCCTTGAACCAATACTTGCATTAGGTAGCCCCCTATACCAATCCCTTGCATCTTCGATCAAGGATTGCATGAAGTATTTCATTGCTATGTCATCATCCCATAATTCAAAATCTTCCACAAAACTCTGGAAAGATTTTAAGTGATCTTCCCCACTAAAAGCACTATTACTGGTGAATTTAGGGAGATGTTTCCTGGCATTATCTAGGACATTGTTTGGATAACGAGGAATATTGTCAAAACATAATTACCTATACCAATCATTTTGGGGTGCCCCCCCAGGATGCATATCCCTGTGAGTGTCTCTTTTCTCATCAATTTTATTGTTTTCCACTTGATCTGCATTCTTACCTTTCCAACTTCCCTTATTTCCATCATTCTTCTTTTTATCTTCTTCTTCATCCTCAGAGTAAGAGTTACTGCCTTTATTACCATGACCACCTCCACCACCTTTGTTTCCACCACCTCCTCCACTAGGAGTACGTACCCTAGATTTGTTCTCATGAGATCCATTATCACTTTTCCCAGAGCTTGAAGCCTTTGGAGTTGGTATTGACATTTTGAGAAAGGCAATCTTTCTAGCCATTTCTACATTGGTTGCTTCTATTTCAGCCTTCTTTAAATCTTCTTGCAATTTTTCATTTAACAATTGTAATTTCATGAGTGCGGGAGTTGGAGGTGTAGCAGATGGATCAGGATCAATTTTGAGATTATTAACATGAGTTTTTACAGCTGAGGTATGGGTATTTATGTTGGTAGTGGTGTTGAATGCATTGAAAGTATTCTTCTGGGAATGATCCACAAGCCTTTTCCCATGATCCATGAATGATGTTTTCTTGGGAGGATCAAAGGTTTTGGTGGTAGTAATGGTTGACGTATATGTGCTAGCAATAGAAGTTCCCATCAGAATTGTCACTTTTGGAACTTTAGGAGGGATTTGGGCTACTATTTTAGCAACCTTTTTATTTGCAGCTTTTCATTTGGCAGCGTCTTCTCTCATCTTCTCAACTCTTTCTCTTTTGGCATCCCTTTCAAGCTGCTTAACTCTAATCCTATCCTCCTTTTCCTTCAAGGCTTGTAATCTCTTCTTTTCTTCTTGTTCAACAAGCCAATTTTCCTCTTCTTCTAAGGCTTGCATGTCCTTATCTATATCTTCCTCATTCTCAAGGAAATATCCATATTCACTCAGGGCTGGGGTATGAAAAGTTTGATCAATTGGATTTTCCTCAAGGAAAGTAAGTGATGGTGGATTAGGGTTTCTTCCCTTGGATTAAAGTTTCCCCCATGAAAAATAGACCCCACCCCTGGTGTTGGTGGTTCTGGGAGTTCTTTACTCTTACCCCAAAATTCCCATTTGTCCTCTTCTCTAGAAATGCCAAGTTCATTATCAAATACTTGTTCAACATGGAAACTACCTTGCCCCCCCCTTGATTACCCCACCCATATTCAAATTATCAGCAACATTTATACTATTTACTTCATTGTTAAAAGTGGGAGAAGCTCCAACAAGATATTCAAGGGACTTATCAGATTCAATAGCTTTCTTCTTCCATATATTTCATTTGTCCTTAGTAGGCTCAGATTCCACCTTTTGTTCTAGATTCTTCTTTGTATAACTCTTGGTTTTCCTCATAGTGCCAACTGAGTTGTCTATTTTCTTCTCTTCAGGCTCTTTTCGAGATGCTATTGTTATACTGGTATGAGAAACTTCTAAGTCACCACCCAAGATGTTGGGAAATAGAATTTGACTATATCTCAAATTATTATTTGTGACCTCAGAGAAAATTTTAAATAACCCGACACAATATGACAGAATTGACTAGAAGTTGACACATGAACAAGATATGAATTATGTGATTTTGAAGGATGAAGCAATACTTCTTCTAATGAAGAATAATACAACACATGACTCTAACTATACCAGATCTGCACTAGAGACACTAAAATTTAGGAAAGTTCTATAGCAGAGTTGCCATTCTATTGGCTCTTTTTAAATACCAACCAAATCTTCAAGGAAACCTATGGATTTTCCAATTCCAATGATTAGCAACCCAAAAGAGGTTGGGCCAACGAACGAGGGAAAGCAATTAAGCTTTCCTCCTGCACTTTGGGCTCTGCAAAACCTAGGAGGGTGATACTACAATGCACTCACAATATTCCTCCAAAATATCCCCATGTACATTGCATATAAAGTAGATACATTCTCATATCAATGACTCTACAAGTGATAAGTTGTAAAGAATCAAAAAATCCTTCACAACATTATGACTTGGAGTAGAGAATGGGCAATTAGAACAAAACCCATAAAAACCATCATCCTATTGTATGTAAATTTAATTAAATGAATGGTTCATTGACATGATCTAGCTGACCCAATAAACTTGGAATTACAAGACATATAGAATCAGTGTGTTATCCTAGGGTGGTGGAGTCAAATTCACATCATACTGTAATGCAAATAACTAAAGCATTCAATATTAAATATTTGCATTGCAAATTTATAACTCAAACTTCCATACAAAACATACTTAAAAATCCTATGAATTTACTCATAAACTAGTGATCACGTTAAAGCATTTTAATCAATCACTTGAATTGAAGCAACAAAGCAAACACAAATCCAAGGCCAGACAAATTGGAGACTAATGAGACAATCCTTTACTATTTCATTGTTGATTTGTGAATGTATACATAGGACAAAATTTGTATGAAACTTTCATTTATCAATTCTCAAATGTTGTAATCGTTGCAAAACATTTAAGCTAACTGGAAATATTGACTCATATCCTAAGACTCAACAAGTAACTCTATATCCATTATATGCTTGTACTGATAAAACTTCGCTATGAATATCCGAGATCAACCAAAATTTCAAAGACCCTTGCACAATAGCCTTGAAATCCCTTTTATATGATCAAGGGAGTAAACAAGCAATTGACTATTGGAAAATTACATTTCATTTCATTGAACATTTCAAGTATATTTCATTTCATCTCGATCCCTAGGCAGTTATATTTACACTTTGAAGAAAATGGGGGGAGACACAAAAGGACAAAACTTGTAAAAATCGATGGAGCTTGCATCCTCGTATTTCAAGAATTCCACATCATCATCCATTCGGCAAAAGGTGCAAAGCACGAGAAAGAGAAGAATAAAGCAAAGGAGAAGATTGGCTAAATTACCACGTGCATTGTCACATTGAGAGGATATAGGTTTTCCTTACATAATTGTTTCAAAGGCTAGAACTATACAATACTCAACCATATTCTATATTCCTCTTGCCACCTTCATAGCTTACTCAGCATGTTTTTCCAACCATCCTTTATATTCATCCTCAGTGCACCAATCCATATCAAGCAATTTTTGCACCTTTGTATTGTATGCATTGTACCTAGAATCAATTACCACTCTGGCTTCTTTCACAAAGGTGTCCATATCTACTTGAATTCCAATAAGAGTATCAATAACACCATTCAGGAAAGTTATGTCTAATTTTTCATCAACATATTGTATCTGGGGACCTGTAGCTATTTGATGCTTGAAAACTTCTCTCCATGGTGCATACTCCATAAGTGTTCCATCATCATTGAGGATTTTTGGCATACTGCATTCCTCCATACTCCTAATGGACTTTTTTTACCTTGAAACTGTGCTCCAATTCGTTCATGGGAACCTGTGATCTCACCAATCATCTCAATTCCTCCTATGATAGCTAAGAGATTGACTGGAGCTTCAAGGTCATCCTTTATGTTTGCTTGTATTTCCTTTAAACTATTCAATCTGCTACTCCATTTATTCCATGTGTTTTGGAAAACCTCCTAAACGTGTTGGAATCTTTCAAAAGCCTCATGTATACCCTTATATGTTGACCATGCATCTTCTGCTTTGGAAGCTTCCTTTGTCAATCTATAGCCCAAAATCTCATCAGCCATATCCTTCGTGATCTTATTCATATCTTCCCAGAGCTTAATATTTTCAGACTTGGTTGTTTGGAGTTCATTCCTCATAGAAATAATCCTTGCTTTGAAGGTTTCCTTTTCTTGTGATGAGGTACTAGATGGAGAGGTAGGCATAGCCTTCTGACTTGCACTAACTGCAGTGGCCTTTAACTTATTATACCCCTCAACTAACTTATTGTTCTTTTCCAACAATTTCATGTACCTGGCCTAGGAAACCTCTACAATGTCCACACTCAACATGGTTGTATGCATTGTTAACCTTCCATCTCGTGGGGCTATCATCTCTGAAGCCCTGCCTATGATCAGATCTCCTGAAAGACCAGCTGTTCTTCTACTGAGTCTACATCTTCCTAAATCTGGTGTCAGTTGCCAAATAGCTAACACATGTAGACTAGGACTAAATCTTGAACCAAACGTTTTGTCATCAAAAGTTTCTTTTGAGACCACAACACTTGGTTCATTTCTAATTGCATCCAAGGCAATTATTGATGACAAGCTCCATCCAAGCATTACCATCATTCCACTATCCTTGACTAATCTCCTAGCTTCCATAGGATTCATTTGTGCAATCTCCTAAATAATTTCCTCTTCAGTTTTCTATTTGACTTCCTCCACCTAAGAAGGATCCACTCCCTCCAGAGCCTTTTGTATTCTATCATTTATTTCATGTACCTTGAGTTCAGCAACATATTCCCGAAATTCTCTTGCCGTCACAAAAGAGTCATCTTCTAGAAACTTAGCACAAGATAGTACCCTTGCATCATTATCTCAACTTTCATCATATTCCCAAGGTACCAGCCTATCATCTCAGAAAAAAGGTTCCATTACATCCTCAATATCAGGGTGTGAGAATTCAGATTCCGCTCCATGTTCAACAGGGGCATATTCGGTGGATGGTTGTGGCACATTTCCCTCATTACCTTGTGCTTCATCAACAATCTCAGTAGGCAACTCCATTATAGGAGTGTCTCCTATATCCATGTGTTGTTGCTCCTCTAGTGCAGTGAGCTCCTTTGGTTGGCTACCCACTTTTATCAAATTCTCCTGTAGAGCTACTTGAGCTAACTACTTAGCTTGTTCCACTTTCTCCAAAAAGGTGCCATCCATGAAATCACTGAGGACCAATTCCACCCTCTTCTATTTGTCAGTGATATTTTTGTAAGGGCTCTGATAGTAAGAGTTCTGATGAGAAGCCTTGTATGCAACCTCGACAATCTTCATCCAAATATTTTCCCTATCCCGAACAGTAGTAGGTGTTAGAAAAATTCTTATTACATCTTCTCTGAAGTAAAACTCATGAGGCTCATATCCTGAGATTGTCCTCTTTATCTTTTCTCTATTAATTTTCCCTTCTAGGTCAAACTTTCTAGAAAATATTACTTTCATTCTCAGGTTACTAACCATTATACCAAATACCTCATATGCTTCCTTTGTTGATACAAAAAAATGAGAAAAAAATAAATTGGACGCAATGATGAAGGCTTTTCGAAACAACCTAAAATTTTCAGCATCGCAGTGGTCCATCTACCACATTATCTCAATGAAGGCCAACCTATCAAAGACAAACCTGGGTAACAAATGTGGTGCGAGAGGAGTTCCATAGCATCTAATGACATGCATTCATTAAATAAATACCAGTCTCCCCAATTGCATTCATAATCTGGGTCATCACCAAATTCCTTCGGCCTTAGCAGTGCTTGAATTGTTTTGGAAATCCTTTTAGTGGGTGCAACATGCATTTGTGCCAAGATAATATGTTTTACGACATTACAAAATGCAACATAGTTTGAGTTTGAGTAGTGTAGATCCCAAATGTGTGTCCACATTTGGACAGGTAATCTATGATTCCTTTCATCCTCTTGCCTTAAGCTCATGACCTTGCCAAAGAATTCCTATCCTTGATATAAGATCATATGCATCAATAGTGAATAATTCTTGAATGCCATTGGATTTTTCCTCTCCTTTAACTTTACTAGATCATAGTGTAGCTGCTCTGCAACTCGGTTGGCATAGTCAAACCATGTGTGCTTGTTTTTGTGTTGAATGTCTAAAATTATGAACAATAGAGGTGAGGGAATCCTTCCATCACACTTTACTCCCAGTACCTGACACAACATATAGTATGTGTATCTAAAGTATTCTTCAAATTCTTCACAATTCAGTGGTTCAACTTCTTTGAGTGCAAACACGGTGCCCTTCTCACGCCTATGACTTGGTATTTCACCTTTCCAGAGTGCTACCTTATGTTTGGCATATTCCTGCTGTAGTTTCTAATTAACCTTTTCATTGGCATCAGGTCTCATTATGAATACTTCCAGAATTTTACTTGCCTAAGTTATGTCCAGCATGATTCTACCCGCAGTATTTGTAACTACCCTATTTGCATTATGATATCTATTTGCTAAATGTAGCATCAAATCCACCTCAACAAAAACATTGGGGACAACTAACTTTCCTAAATCATAACACCAGACATTTTTATCAGGATGTGTAGCATCTCTTCTTGTAAATGCATATAGTAACAATTCCCACCCAATCTCTAACACACCAATATCACCAATTCCCTTTGCAAGGTCCTTGAAATTGGTGGTTAAGATACCTCCCCCTATAGCCTTCTTATCACTTGCCTTTACATCTGGCAGTTGGAATTTATCCATGAAGTGGGTGTAGTCATTTGGTTGGCTTCTTTTCTTCTCAGTGGCTTCATACGTTTGAGGGGTCTCATGGGAAACCTTCTTCTTTTTCTTCTTGGGTACAGGTTTTGACTATGACAACTCGCCAGGTTGACTCATTTTAGCTTTTTCAAGTTTCTTCTTAGTTTTTAAATGAGCTAGGTCTGAAATTAATACCCTATTCTTAATAGCTTTGAGTTTGAATTCAAATGTGATTCTATTGAATTAGTGAAATACACTAACTCAAGAGAAAACAGAAACCCTAAATAATTCCTAGAGCTAATTCTGACATTCTTTGGTTCGACACACAAGTTATATAGAGCAATAAAAGAAACTAGTGAGATTCATGGCAACTTACCTGAGTACAAACTTCGTGCAACTCCTTCCACCTCAGCTTTGGTTAGTTCAAATACTACTTTAGTTCCTCGGGCGTTTAACTAAAATGAGAGTATGAATTGGCCGAGTACATATACCATTAATGGTGCAAAAATGCTTGCACGAGTGAACAATTACAACTTAGGTTGGTCGTTCCTGTTTGAATTCAATTCATTGATGCATTCAGATGGAAAACTTATCTGATGGCTTACACTGCTTCCTATTCTCCAAGGGCCCTACCAGCGATTTGATGTGTACTCAATGAACTAGGAACCTGCCACACATAATTCTCCACCCTTCATAAGTATCGCTCTTCATGTGTTTCTTTCCTCCATTGGGATCTCATCATGTGATGGCTTGCAAGCCAACGATGAGATATTATCCCTTAATCAGGAGTGTGAAGAAGATCTTGACCGAAGAATTAAGTTGCATCGCTCATCGCTTATCCTGGGTCCATAAATCAACCCCAACTCGTGATAGAACAAGCCACAGGATGGGAAAATACTCTGCTCATCGATGGTTGCGAGTTCTTCTTAAAAAATAAGATCATAACTGACGATAGTACAAGGGCCATCAATGGGTCAAAATCTTAACTACATCACTCATTGTCAGTTACCCTCTCAAAATAACGACAAAACACGCGATGGGCGATGAAACAAGCCCGAAAGATAAACACCACATCGCTCATTGCAGGTTCTAAGAAAAATTTCACATAGCAACCCGCGATAGGAAGAGAGACAATGAGGGACAAGCTTAGATAATACCGGGCTCGACGGTAGCCGCGGCATTGGGGCTGGTTGAACAATGATAGCAACGGACATGGGAGGGCACTTATGTGATGAGTAAATTGGTTTAGCCAGTCAATGCAAGAATATAACCGAAGGAAAATCAAGGGTAGCGAGGCACATAAAACTCTTAAACCCAAAACCCTAATGCCAAAGATAACAGTGACTAGTGACATGACCATGAAGAGAATGGAACCATGAAAAATTTTATGGGTTCCACCAGTCCCTGCTTTTCTTTTCTTTGATAGAAATGTTAGAGACTACTTGTGTGGTCTTCCTAGTTCTTTGAAATGGAAAGTGTTGGAGTCATGATGCCATCTATCCCATTAGCTGAGACACCTTGCAATAATCCTGCAAGATATCCTTTCACTAACAAGAATTCCTATCTCAAACCTTGAGGATGATTTTTATTGGATTAAGTAGAGCAAGGGTAACCTCTTTTTCAAGACTGTGTATGATTTGTTTTCGATGCAAGGGAATCATGACAGATTATGGGAACAAGTATGGAATAGACAACTAACTCCAAAAATTAATTTCTTTTGGTGGACAACTTGTCATAATAGGATTCTCACCCAGGACAACTTAAGAAAAAGGGGATTTCAAATCCCAAATAGATCCATGCTTTGTAAGAATGGGGAAGAATCTGTCCCTCATCTATTACTCCATTTCACGTTTGCTATCGAAGTCTGGGATTTGGATTTTGAAAGATTAGGGATTCATTGGACCATGAATGCTGACCTAAAGAGTTTCATTGAGAATTGGGTCGACCCTTGTCATCACCCTCTACCTAAAGAAATTTGGAGAAAAATTCCCCCTATTTTATGCTAGTGTTTGTGGAAAGAAAGAATAGCCAGATTTTTAGAAGTTTAGAAAAAATCCCTAAGGAGGTATTCAATATTGGTCTCAGACTCATCTATGAGAATGTCTCCTTATTTGTTTGGAAACCCCCGAACAAGGTTCCTGCTGAGTGGGAGATCAACATGGCTAATTCTTGGAACAAGAAATTAGAGATCAACACCTTTGACAATTCTAAAGCGTTGGATAGACTTGGTACATTTTGGAAACCTCCTGATACCAGTTGGCACAAACTTAACTTCAATGGTGTAGAAAAAGGGAACCTTGGGTTGACAAGCATAAGTGGCATTATTAGAGACCCACGGGGCAACTTGGTGGTAGGGTATGCTGGTGGCATCAAAACTCAGAATTCCATGACAGCTGAGGCTAGAGCGCTACTCAAGGGTGTTAACATTGTTGTTAGTCTTGGCATAAAAAAATTGCACATTGAAGGAGACTCTAAGGTAGTGATTGATTACATCAATCTTAACCATTGCTATGGTTCGAACATTAGAGGTCTACATTTTGTTGGATATTATCTTTCTACTCACCAAACTTGATAGAAAGAAGCTAACTCACATTTTCTGTGAGCGAAACCAGGTGGCTGATTCATTAGCCAACTTGGGCTCTTCATCGATGGTAACTAAATGCTGGAGGAGATTGGGGGTCCCCCCAAGAACATACAAGGAATTATCCTTGCGAAAAAACAAAAATCACTACTGGGAATGATGAAATCTAACATTTCTTTTGTTGCAAGTTACTTTTGGTACTACTCCATTAGGCTCATGATTTTGGGGCTGGTGCATGATGAGTTGGAGGGGTGTAGGTGGAAGTTTGCTTGAGAGTCTGAAATTTGGTACTACCCCATCAGGCTCATGTGATGTGGCATTGGCATAATGAGATGGAAGGGTGAGAGGGGATGACTGGAGGGGGATCTGGAAATATTGCGGGGAGTAGATGGTCTTTTCAAAGTATTCATGAGTTGTCTTGTCAAATGTATCAATTTTAGAATCACATTATGAAAACTTGCGAAAGACCAAAACTATGTTCAAATTTTTGGCTATTAATGATCCAATTAATTTCTTGATGGTTTTTGGCTTATTTTTGTGGTACTTAAGCAATATTTTTTTCGGTCCTGTGACCCTAATCTCTTTGGGAATGACCACTGGTATGTGCAAAAATATGATTGTCTTAATTAGGCAAGATTTTCCATTATGGTATGGCGGTGCAGATATTTGGTGAGTGTGTTCTTCCCGTTGGCATTTTGAATCACCTCTAGCTCTACTATTTCGTCTAAAAAATTATGAGTTGGGAGAGAAAATGGGTGGCGACAAAGTTTGGACAAAACTGGGTTCTTGCAATGAGTTTCGCAGAGACCCCCTTGTTTGGCACATTTGTGTTGAGGGAGGCATTGTGCCTCTTATGGAATGCCTTATAGGGCATGATGAGAGGATCTCAACGCAATTCACAAGCTCGTGGAATGAGAGAAGAGTCACTATTGGGGGCATATCCTTTGAAATTAATGATGTCATTGCCAAGGCCACGGGTCTGTCTTGCACGAGGTAGAAGCTAAAAAAGCACACTAAAGTGCAAGATCTGAATAGCCTCCATAATTTTTGTTGGGGGAATGAGTAACCAACTAAGTTGCACGCGAGGTTCAAAAGGGAGTCTTTGTCGAAGCCTTGGAATCAGGATGTCTTACCATTATGAAGTACATTATGTTGGAGGGGAGATTCAAAGTGTTTTATTTTTACCATCTACCCTTGTTGAACCATCTTCATCACAAAATCCTTATAAGCTTTCCCTTCTTCCTTCTTTCATTTCTAGAAAGTTCTGTGAAGGATACATTTGAATTGGCTGCTAAGAACCTCAAAGAACCACCACCTCTACCCCTACACCAAGGCCTAATATTTCATCTATATTACTTTCATCTGGCCCTTTTCCCCTCTAAGTCTATTTTGACTGTCAAAAATGTGGAACATGATTCCTTTGACCATCCCCCTGATAAACCATCCCTGGCCGTTTCAGTTGGAACCAAAAGGAAGAATCCCCCTATGCCTTGTGAAACCCTCGACAACCCTAAATCTAAACCCCTAGCTAAGAAGAAAAAAGGGGTGTGGGCCTAGCCTAGTCAAAAGTGGTGTTGGGCTTTGTGAATTGAAGAACACTCCCATTAAAAAGGAGTGTAAACAGGTCGGTAAGAATAAACCTGAACCTAAAAAGAGCAAAAATGACACCCTGTGCCATGTGGTGGAGCTGGACATAGACACTGAGGAGGGGGACTCTTTCGACAAAGACTCCTAGGGGGACACTATTGTTGCTACCAGTGTGGACATAGGGGCGAAGCCGACCAGTGTCAGACGATCTAATAGATTGGCCAAAAACAAAAAGGAGGACCCTATTGATGAGATATCCAGTGATTCTGAGGAGGGTAAGGAGGACAACAAACATGATACCATTGAAGAAACCAAAGATTATGTTGAGGGGCATAGCCATTTTTCAGAGCTAAAAATAATGTTTCGTGAAGATTCCACTCTGGAATCTTCTGAACACCAGGTTGGGAACGAGGATGAGGAAAATGCAGAAACTAAGAAGAAGGAGGAGTTCGACAATCTTCGGTCCCATGTGGAAAGCTAGAGAGGAAATTCACTAGGTTCACATGCTTCACAGTTCGAATCATCCACAGGTTTGTTGTTACTTTGTTGGACATGTTGCGCGAGGAGGTGGACAAAAAGAATGTTGATGAAGAACCCAACAACAAATGGGTGGGTGATGAGATCCTAGATCTCCTTTTCTAGGAATGGGAGGGCTTAGCAAAGTAATGGGTCAGGTGTGTGGGTGGAATTTATGTCTATTGTTGGTTAGCTATTACTGTAAGCTTTTGGTGTTTTTTTATTTTTCTACTATTAGACTGTTAAATGATGGTTTTTGACTTTTGATCCTATTTGGCCCTCTAGACTCCTGATACAAAGAGTACTACACCCTGTAAATGCAACTTACTTTATCAAAAACATATAATTACATTAAAAACAATCCACCAAAATCAACACAATTAAATAAAAATAGCATAAATATAATAATTTTCTCTCATGTAACTTATAAATTAAAAGACATTTCCTTCAACCAACCGTGACTTTTAAATTTTAAATTAACTCCTGTTATTAAATATTTTAATTAAATATTCTACACTTTGGATCCACGGGATTTCTTATTTCCTTCTAATAGCTTTCTATCTTGGTAGCCATCTGCATTTACATGATCTAAGAACATCTTGGTAGCCATCTGCATTTACATGATCTAAGAACATCAGCCATCTTTAAACCTTGAAAATGCTAAATCATCACAAACTATACACGAAGCTGCCAATAGCCAAACTTTTACTCATGTAATACCTCTTCTAGTGTGAAAGAAACCAAATGTGGATTAGGTAAAGGTGGTACGACAGACTCTTTATTTCAATGAAGAAATAGGCACAGGGCTCAATTGTCAAGAGCGTACAAAATAGAGATTATATCTCATTGAGAACAAAGGGAAGAAAATCCAATCGCGAACAAAACGCATAAGTCTTGAGGATCCCTCCTGTATAAATCCTATCACAAATGCTGCACTTGCAATACCAGATACTCGCCATCTCCTCTCTTGTAGGTATTTCTTGAAACAGGATTCTATCTTTTCCACCTGGGCTTCTCCCCACTCCGCCATGTTTACAGACTTGATGGCTTGTTCTAAGAATCTGCTGAGATGGACAGCGTCTTCTAGAGCCATACAGGCGCCCCGACCAAGATCAGGCGTCACTGGGTGCAATGCATCTCCAACAATGGTTACGCTTCCCTTTCCCTTTTCCATCCCTCTTCTCCACTCCCATGGCCACACCCACTTCACCTTCAGATCTGCCACATTAATGGTCTCTGCTGGGCTCAACTTTATTAGTTCTGCAATGGGCTCAGGGAAATCTCTAACCATCTCCAGAGTTGCATGTCGAACCCTCTCAGCATCCCCACAGATCTCTTCATCTAAATAATCGAATTGAAGGTTAGATTACAAGCTGGTCATGATAAATAGCAAAAGAGAAAGAAATAAGTTTCTGACTGAAGATCTTTTAACTTGTCATTGGTACCAAGTGTATATATAATCGATCTTACTCCATTTAATATAATGGTCAATTGAAGACAAAATCCGAGTTACTTAATAATAAAATAGGAAATGAGCATGAAATAATTGTTCGAGTGAAGAGTTTTGCTCTCAGTAGGTCAGATTCAAGATAATTTTGAAACAATTGGAATAAAGCATGAGATAATTTTTTGAGTGAGGATTTTTAACATGTTGGGTACATGAATAATTGATCTTCTTGAATTTAATAGTTTATTAGTATTGTTAATCTTGCAAAGAACACCAAAAGTAAAAAAATTAACTAATAAAATTCAAACCACAACCAAACAAAACCAGTATTACCTTGTGGATGGGATCTCCTATTTACAAACCAGAAAACTTTTTTGTCGGTGCAAGTGAAAAACCCTACTTTCACTCCTCTACCCCAAAGCTGTACCATGAGCTTCTCGAAATGGTGGCCTTCTGTATATGTGACCATGCCCCTAATGGCAACGCGTCCGGTTGATTTGGCCGGTGGGAGGCCCATCCATCTTGCAACCACTGAGTACACTCCATCACATCCTATCACAATCTGCAACCCATAGTTAATAACAAGGAAGCTATATATTTTAAGAAAGAGAGCTTCTGGAAAATCTGAGTGAAAAGCTTTGTTCTCTTATTATGGAGATATTAGTTCCTACCTTTGCTGTGAGGGATGTTCCATCTGCAAGCTCTAGTGTGGTGAAAGGAGAGAGTGTGTCTCTGTGTAAGGAAACGATTTTGGAATTGAATCTGATGCTCCCCTCAGGCAATTCCTTGGCTAGTGTTTCCAAAAGTGTCATTCTTTCTATGCACCGAGATTCCAGTTTCATGCTTGAATCCCTGAATACATAATAGCAGTTTGCATTTTTGACAGGAAATCTCATTTTCAAAACCAACTACTTTCCCTTTATTAGGGAGGTTGCTTTTGTTCGTTCTCAGACTGTAGTCCGAGGGGTTGAACTAATTTTTTTAGTGGGTGCTACTGAGAAAATTTAACAACACTTTTCTGGATTTGCCAGTCTATTAAAGAGTTGCAGAGTAATTATAGATTATTGGGTAAATAAGGATGCCATTCCATGGAGACCACTACAGCTGCTATTTATCCACTATGGGTGGCTCCATAAAATGTCTGGAAATGTGAAACAGGATAAAAAAAAAATCTTCCCTTTCAATTACAGAGCATCCATGTTACTTGTTCTTTTGAGATGGAAACTTCTTGTAGGTGCTCAAAAGAAGGGAATTACTGAAATAAATTTAATTTTAAATTTTAAAAATGACACTAAAAGCATAAGCAGATAGTTTTTAAGTAGCTTAATTGTTAAATGACACTAAACTAAATTTTAAATTTAAATTAAAAAAATTGCAAATGAGGTAGAAACTTGTTTTTCATTGGGCTCTATAGCTGTAAAAGCTCCATAGCAACACTGGCTAAGAAATTCTAGAGTGTGGAACTCAATAAGATCAGTGTCTCAACAAAATCTGTCAAATTCTATCAAGAATTCAATGGAATCCTTAAACAGGTAGAGGAAACTTTGAGCCCCCACCTCTCAAGCAGCGCCTAAAACCCGCTCACAAAACATTGGGAGGTTCCAATTTTACATGAAAAGATTTATTTTGTTCTTGCCAATTCCTAGATCAGTCCATGAATAAGGGTATGAGCTCTTCATGGGGTGGCAACCTTAAGCTGAAAGTAAACAGTCCAATGTTTACCTGGGGCCTTCCCTATTTATACAATAGACATATTGAACAACTTGCTGGCTGTTTAAGCTCTTTTGACATCCTTAAAATACCCTATAAATATTTTTTCCGTACTAAAGTTAATCATATGAATTTCCCCAGATCTGCACTAGGCATAATCAATTACAACTCTTCCAATGAACAATTGGATACAAAATAAAAGAATGATCAGATTTTTCTTACCCTTTGTCTCCACTTTTCAGAGGGACATTCTTGCAGACACCGGTGCAAATTGAGGAGCCCTGAATCCTGCACACCCACATCTTGGGAATGAATTTCTACATTACTCCTCGGGTGAAAGGGAAGATACAGTCAGTTGAGGTAAATCACCCGTCAAGTTGAGAGTAAAATGGGCGAAGGGCATCTGCCACGCCCAGAGCATCGAGTGTTTTCCAGGCATTAGGCCACATGATGA
Source organism: Sequoia sempervirens (assembly GCA_007258455.2). Lineage (NCBI taxonomy): Eukaryota > Viridiplantae > Streptophyta > Pinopsida > Cupressales > Cupressaceae > Sequoia > Sequoia sempervirens. The sequence continues at coordinate 122,579,989 of VDFB02256132.1, forward strand.
AGGCAGCGCCGGCGGTTCGAAGGCACTCAGCGCGCTCAAGCACCAGGCTCTTCAATCCCACCCTACACTGGCTCTGTCAGAATAACGACACTGAATCGTTTAATTAAATGGAGAATATGAAAAACTGTTGCACTACTTACTTATGGAGAGCAAGCGCAGTGGCTAGCCCTGCAACGCCCCCTCCTACAACCACAATATCTTCGCATTTGTCCATCGTAGGTATTAATGGAGACTTCTTTTAAGAGATGCATCTGATATGCATTACAGGGTTCAATCATATCAGAAATCTCTTTCCATTAAGCTGCCACAGAATTGAAATTAAAGTAAAATAAATATACACCACAAAACAAAAGTCTACGGACCCACTCTACAGAGTTACGACCACTTTCCAGAATTGTGGAGTGTATAGTTTATAGTTTTGAAATCGCATCTTTACTACTTCCAGTCACGACAACATAAGAATCGACAAATTATTTTAGATAGGTAGGAGAATGTTTCAACTACACATATGTTTTCTTTTGATCTTGCACACTTGGCTAGTGATGCTAATCCTACACAGTTTTTTATATTGGAAAAAGCTGAACACAAATTACAGAGCATCACAAGGCTGTCATGGAACAGCAGTAAATAGAATTGTCTATTCAATCATTAGAATGTACATTTGATTGTATTTATTAATTAATTGAAAATAAAAATACATTTTGTTAGCTGAACAGACGCTGCCGCAGTAAACAGCTCATAGAATAGAAACAAGAAGCACCCATATTAATAAGATCAATAAGATACAGATGTCAATCCTACACATATAGTTGATGTGAACTGTATAGTTTGATGATTAATAGTGTGTTTAAAAGTATAGGCAAAAGGATAATCTATTTAAGTCTTTGAGTGGTGTGTTCCTCCTCCCTTCCAATCCTCTTTTTTCATTGTTCCATGTTATATGTTCCTCTTTTTTGAAGATTTTTCAATATACTTTTTATATTCTCTACTTCTCATTTTGTATCTTTCAATTGCTTCTTCTCATGTCCATCCCACTAGATGGTTACACCTACTACCTATCCCACTAGTTGCATGCCTACCTCTCTTCTTTTTATTGTTGTCACGACCTCATGTCCCTTTTACTAGTGCCATGTCCACTTCTCATGTTATTTTCCACACATCCTCTTCATTATGTCATAACCTATTAGGGCAGATGGATAAAAGCTCCATCTCACTCATGGACCACTTCCAACATTGACCACTTCAATTGAAAATTGTGGGAGAGCCATGTGGACAGCATATGGGCTTCATTGTTGAATGGAGGTCAAAATTATAATTAAAGGGGGCTTGAAATATTTCATTTTTTCCAATAGTTTTATAATTGTGCAAGTGATAGTGGTAAAACACACCATTTTAAGCCCTTGTCCAAAATATAGGCAAACCATTTTAAAGCCCTTTTTCCTTTTCTTTTGGGTGTTTGTATTATTTTTTATTTTTTATTAATATTTTTTGTTTGTTTTAAACCTAGACACTACAAAAAAAAGTATAGAAACTCTAGAAAAAACTATAAATTTAATTTAAATAGATAGAAAAACTAAATTGCAATCAACATAGGTATACAAATTTCATCTATTATTTTGGGTAGAAAACTAAATGGCATGTAAGATGGGTATGCAAAAAATGGGACGAAAACTATTTATGGTAGTTGACATAGGTACTCTAATTTTAACAATGACTTCAAATGAGCATAAAACTAAATGAGAAATAACATGGGTAAGAAAATTTCATCCATTCTTTTTTAAATGAACAAAAAAGATTAAATGGCAATTGACATGGGTATGCAAATTTCATTTAGATTCTTTTAAATGCGTAGAAAACTAAATGAGAATTGACATGGTACGCAAATTTCTCTCATTGTCTTAAAACAAATAGAAAATAAAACCGAAGTTACAAGGATATGCAAATTTTTTCTATTATGAACTTAAAACAAATAGAAAATAAAACCGAAGTTACAAGGATATGCAAATTTTTTCTATTATGAACAAAAAATTAAATTAGAAATGACATGACTATATATACAAATTTCATCATTATAAAATTATATAATATAATAATCTAATATATTCATTTTAGACGCAATTCTCTCAAAATAGACATGAAAATATTTATGTAATTAGATTAATTCCTTCTATCAAAATAGATAGAAAATTAAATGTAACAACCCTAACACTAGCCACACTACTATCATCTATTGAATGGTAATGAATTTATGTTGATTTTTTTCTTCACATAACCTTGAGGATAAAACATACATGAGTACATATTCAAAAACCTAAATCCAATCATGTGCTAAATAGAATCGACAATTTTTACTTAGTTTTGAACTCATAAATATAATGCTTAATTTTCTTTAATAGATGCATCTAGATTATAAAATATGATTCTTCAAATATGGCCATTTGATTGAATAGTTATTTATAATTAAACAAAATTTAGTTACTATTTTATAAGTTCTAAGAAAAGAAATTCATACCCCTTCTAGTTAGGAAAGTATGATCTCATTTGAATAATATTTTTATAAGGAAAACAAAATTATTTTGCACATATAGGGAAAAAATGTAATTATTTGAATGTAATATAATTTATAAATTAATTATATGTAATATTTTCATGAATCTTAAAATTATTATGGTTCTTGACAAATCACATTTAGTATTATTAGATTTATTCTAAACCTAGCGCACCCTAGTGCCTACACTACCCTCTAATTACCTTAGTTTATATATCCAAAAATCTTAGTGCCCTAGTACATATGTTCTCATAGGCTCTAGGAAAATTCATCACCAGTAATTCACCAATGGAAAATTCATCGCCAGCAATTTACTGATTCACTGAACCGCCATTTATTTTTTTAATATATATTTCAAAAACTTTGATTTTTTTTGCAAACGAATAATTTGATTTATGATAATAAAAAATTAATCGTATTAACATTAGAGAATTTGATTTATGATAATAAAAATAAAAATATTTTTCAATATAATTTTTCATATATTTTTCAATATATGATAATAAAAATAAAAAAAATAATTTAATATAAATAAACACATGGAAAAATATATATATTTAATATTTGTGCAAAGAAACACATGGAAAAATAAAAAATTGTATATATTATATTTAATATAAAATAAAATAAAATTTCATTGTTTCATGATATAATATTGTATAATATATATATTTTATGATTGAATTTTTTTTTCTTTTTCTTTTTGGCTAGAGGACGCGATGACTGGTTTCTAGCGGGGATTTGTGTAGGCTGCTTGTGGCATGTACTAGGCCGCAGGCCCTCCATTTCTCTTTTCTACGTTGGTTGGACGGTTGTTAGAGGGGAGTGTGGTGGAAAAAGGTGTGTTCTGCTTTTCTTTGTCTTGCTTACGTTTGGTGTTTGTGGTGGGGACGAAGGGTGTGGGGTCTGGTGCGTAAGGTCTATGGTGGGTTGAGTGGGGTGTGGGGCTTGGTGTGTGGGGTGAGGAGGCTAGTGTGGGGTTTGGGGTTTGGCATGTGGGGTGAGGAGGCAGGTGTGGAGTTTTGTTGTGTGGGGTGGGGTTTTCATTGATTGGTTGTGGAGGATGTCAGGTGTGGAGAAATGGCTGGGGTTTCCAAGAGCTTGGTGATTGAGGGTGCAAAGTTGTCTCTGCATATTTCTGCGGACGTGCATGTTCCGATGATGGATACCTCATTTGTGGGCGAGAGCTCCAAGCTTAAAAAAGTGAATGGTTGTTTGTCGCGGAGTCAAGCTCGTCCAGTTTTGGTTATTTCTCTAGAATCGGTGCACGAGGACTTCTCTTATTGGACTCAACATGTTCTAATTTGTAAGTTTTTGGGTATTTGTGTTCCCCTCTCGGCTTTGGAGTCCTGGATGCATCATACCTGGCAGGTTGAGGGTGATTTTGATATTTTGGTGGCTGGGAATGGCTATTTCTTGGTTGATTTTTCTTGCATTTTGAATCGTAATCGTGTTTTTGAGGGAGGCCCATATTTTTACAATCAGGTGGTTTTGTTCATGAAACCCTGGCATGGGGGATTCAATACTGCAGAGGATTTGCCTTCTTGAGTTCCTATGTGGGTCTGCCTACCATGGCTGCCTTTGGAATTCTGGAGAGAAGATATTTTGCAACAGATTGTTGCATTGTTGGGGAATTCGATTGCCATTGCTCAGACTACTTTCATTAAAAAGGTATTTTCTTTTCCTTGCATCTATGTTGAAATTGACTTAAATAATCCTCTGCCAGATTCTTTGGAAATTTGTATTGGCTCTGCCTCATGGATTCAACAAATAGATTATGAGTCCCTCCCTTTTTGATGTCATTTTTGTCATGAGTATGGACACCTTCAGTGCCAATGTCCTCGGGCATCTAGATCAGATAGGGCTTCTTCTCCTCCTTCATCAGGGCCTTCAGTGGAGAAGGGAGATAAAAGCAAGGTGTATGTGGTTGAGGGGGGGCCTGGTAAGGATGGCTTCATTCATGTTAAGTTGAAAGCTAAGGGGAGGGGTCAAAAGCGGGCTTATAAGTACAAACAGAGTGATCAGGGGTTCAATTGTTTTGAGGTCTTGGATAATCAGGCCTTGGAGGAGGGGATTCCTGTTGAGATTTCATCTAGGGCTAATAGTATGGATACAAGGTTGAAATAGGAAATTGTTGTTAAGGACACTTCTCTGCCTTTGGAGCAAGGGATTTCTAGGCCTCTGAATGCTTTTGTTGGCTTACAAGATGATATTATTTTAGTGGATTTAGCTATGGAGGCTTTGTCTTCAAGTAAAGGTCGGGGTCGGCTTCTTATCTGGGGGTGCTACAACGCCCTCTCAAGAAGGGGCATTTTGAGCATTCCTCTAAAGCCAGTTGTAAAAAGGATGTGGACAAGATTAAAACTACTGGGGATTTGCTAGTGGAATCCGGGTCTGTTAAGACCATTGATGCCCACTTCGCTCAACCTTCCTCATGATTATTCTTTCATGGAATGCAAGGGGGTTGAATAGCACCTCCCATCAAAAAGCTATTTAGGATTTGATTGGGGTTCATTCTCCAAATATCTTTTGTGTTTAGGAGACTAACCTTCAGGTGGACTTCATGCTTCAGTATGCTCCTCGTATTTGGTTTTTTGGTCAATGTTAATGTATTGGTTCTAGGGGAAGTTCTGGAGGCTTGGCACTTTTTTGGGATCCTCATAAGGTTGTTCCTCGCTGGTGGATTTCTAGCCATTCCTCTATTTCTATGGTGGCTTCGGTTTTGGACTCTGGTGAGACTATTTTGGTTAGTAATGTTTATGCTCCGATTAACATCTGTGGTAAAAGCCAGCTTTGGGCCCATATCAGATATGTTAGGTCTTATGCACCTTATTTGCCTTGGATCTTAGCTGGTGATTTCAATTATGTCTTGTGTCTTGAGGAGAAAAGAGGGGGGTTGCCAAGACTTGGTCTTGCTTCATATTTGTTTCGAGCTAATGTGGATTCTCTTGCTTTTTTTGATGTTAAACCCTCTAATGGCATTTTTACTTGGAATAATCAGAGGAGTGGACCAGAAGCGATTTCTGAGCGGCTAGATAGGTTTCTTGTTTCTAGTTTTTGACTTGGGGGCAGTTTGGTCACCTGCTCTAAGATTTTGGATTGGTGCGGCTCTAATCATTGGCCAATTGAATTTTTAGCTTCTTCTTTTCCTTCTCCAAAGAATCCTCCTTTAAAATTTCAGCTTATGTGGCTTTGTGATTCTTCCTTGTATAATCTTGTTGCTCAATGGTGGCAGGATGGAGCCCCTACGTATGGTACTGCTACGTATTATTTTATTAAGAAGCTGCAATGTGTCAAGTATCATCTTAAGCGATGGAATAGGCTATGTTTTAGCAATTTTTGGACCAAGAAAAGGGAAGCCCAGGAGCGTCTTGCTGTTATTACTCGCCAGATTAGGGATCTGGGATTTTTAGAGGCTCTTGGGCATGTTGAGTCCCAGGCCCTAAAATCGATGGAGGAGTGGGAGCTTCATGAAGAGATATTCCGGAAACAAAAGGCTAGGATTGACTGGCTTCAAGAGGGGGACATGAATACCACTTTCTTTCATCATTCTATGCAAGCTCATCAGAATAAGTGTTATATCTCTTCTCTTGTTAATTCTGAAGGCTTAGCTATATCTTCGCAACAGGCTTTGTCCAGAGAAGCTCGCCATTCTTCTCTGCTCTGTTTACTGAGGATTCACTTTCTATTGGTATTGAGGAGAATATGGTTCTTGCTTGTATTCCTTCTTTGATCTCTAATGTGATGAATGCTTATATTATTCATCTAATTAATTTGTCTGAAGTGGAGGAGGTTATGTTTGGGATGAATAAGGGGAAGGCTCCTAGCCCTAATGGGTTCCCAGTTGAATTTTTCAAGGAGTTTTGGGACATTGTGAAGCTGAATTTGTTGGAGGTTGTTCGTGAGTCTCTTCATAATAAGCAGATGCTTCATGCCCTAAATGCTACTTTTCTGGCTCTCATTCCTAAGAAGGAGGGTGTTGATAGGCTTGAATTATATAGAAATATTGCTCTCTGTAATGTGGTATATAAGATTATTACGAAGTTGATTGTTGAGTGGCTTAAATCTTGTTTTCCTATTATCATTTCGGAGGAGCAAGGAGGTTTTGTGGCAGGTTGTCAAATTTTGGATGGGGTGGTGGTTGCCTATGAGGTCATTCATTCCATGGCAACCTCTAAGGATAGGTCTATGTTCATCAAGCTAGATATGGCTAAAGTATATGACAAAGTTAAATGGAGTTTTCTTCAGAAGATTATGTTAACGTTTTGGTTTTCTTCTGAGTGGGTGAGTTGGACTATGAGTTGTGTGACTTCTTTTTTGGTTATTGTGAATGGGGAACCTTCAGAGTTGTTTGGGGTGACCAAGGGCCTTCGTCAAGGGGATCTGCTCTCTCCCTATCTGTTTATTATTATGGCAGAGGGGTTGGGTCGCTTTCTTTAATTCTGAGTCTCTCAAGGATTGATTCATGGTTGGCAGTGGGGATTGGGTCTGCCAACACTTTCTCATCTCCAGTTTGTGGATGACACCTCTTTTATAGGGTTGGCTCATATTCATGAAGCTGAATCCTTTACACAAGCTCTAGATATCTACCTTGTTGTGTCAGGTAAAAAATTCAATGAGCAGAAGTCTTCTATTTTCTTTTTCAATACTCCTCAGGCTATCCAGCAGAGGATTGCAACTTTTCTGCGGTTTCAAATTGGGTCTCTACCCTTTGTCTATTTGGGGATTCCTCTCGTTGTTTGGTCTTCAGCCTTGGTCCTCCTAGCATATGTTGCTTGATAAGTTGAGGAAGAAGGTAACTCATTGGACTCATCTGTGGTTGTCTACAACTACTAGATTTACTCTCCTTAAGTCTGTTATCTAGGCCCTCCCCATCTACAGGTGCTTTTTTCAATCGCCCCCTATGTATTTCCTTAAGGAATTTGATGCTCTCTCTCATCAATTTCTTTGGACTGGCAACTTGATGTCTTCTAATTGGAGCCTTGTTAAATGGGAATCTATGTGTAGACCGAAGCAAGAGGGTGGTCTTGGTCTACACTCTACTATTTTGAACGGACAAGTTCTTGTTGCTAAGCTTTACTGGCATTGGTGTACCAATCAGCACCAATTATGGGCACGTATTCTCAACTATAAGTATCTTAGAGGTGTTGCTTCTTTTGAGGTTCCTCACTATCCTCTGGAGGGGAGTGGTTCTATGATTTGGCATACTTTGAAAGTGGGGGCTCAGTTGAGGGTGTTGTCACAATAGTGGTTTACAATTTCTGGGAGATTCTGATTTTTGTTGAAATCACATATTTTTAGAAAATATAATGATTTAAGCCTTAAAAAAGTTCTATTTAAAGCATTCCAATTGAAGAGGGTTTGATCAAACTACCTTAGATCAAACCCCATTAGATAGAAGCCCGCTAGTTTTAAACCATACCTATAACAGAGTCTCCTTTACACCTATCAAAATGCTGATAAAAAATCACTTTTGATTTACCTTTTGGAGAATCAAATGAATTTGTTTAAAATTTATTTTTTGAAAGTATGTAGTCCTTATTATAAGCTTTCCAAAAAGTATAATTTTAAATAAATTTAATTTTATTATTATATTTATTTTTTATTTCTTTTGAATGTACATTTTTCACCGAAAGTCAAGCTCTTTGTTCTACACATGTGGAAAAATAGTAGATTATCAAAAAAAATGAAAATATGATTGCACCAGATATTGAAGTCCTTGATCCAACAAAAAAAAATTGAATTTTGATACATACAAAAAAAGTTACACGTTATACGGTCGCACTATGTCTGAATTGTAATTGGTTTGACTTCGACACTTGATTAAAGAAAAAATATTCAATAAGAAACTATCTAACCAAGTGGAAGCACTAGATATCAGAGTTACAAATCTAAATTCGAAAGAATTAGAATTTTACCCTTCATGGAAAAAAAGTTATTCATTTTACGATGAGCGTCACTTTTTAAAAATGTTATTTTCTGAAAAAAACTAGTTTTCGAGGGAGATGGAAAAAGAAGTGCAATCTAATTCCAAAAAATTTGAAAAAAATATATTTAGAATCTACAGACAAAATTTCACAAAACTCTAGTTTTCATCATCTCAAATTCCTCACGGTTTAGCCACTATAGTTGCCCGAAAGTGAAGATTTAGCTAAAAAAAATTATTCAAGTGTCCAGTTTGGCCAAAAATTGTAAACCACTATTGTGGGATCACCCTTGATTAAGCGTGCACTTTTCTGGATCTACCACTCGGGGTCATAGGCTCTCTTTTGGTTGGATTCTTGGGATGGTCACCCACCTTGTATTTCTACTTTTCCTCATCTTTAGCCCCTTTGTGATGTTTCTACTGCTGCTGGTTGGGATACCGTTGAGCATTACAAGATCATTGAGCATTATGGCTCTGTTGTTACCTTTCCCTGGAAGCACCCCTCTAAGTGGCCACCTGGGGGGTCTAAGGGGGATAGGCATGAACTTTCTCATCTTTTGGCTTCCCACACTTGTAATTCTCTGAGGGGACCAGATATTTTGGCTTGGGATGGTTCTGATATGTCTGGGAAGTACTCTGTGTCTGCTAGTTATAAGTAGTTGGGTAGGCAATTGTTTGGGGATATTGAGGTCCCTTGGTGGAAGCAAGTTTGTCACAAGTTTTCATGGCCCAAGTGCAATTTCTTCATGTGGTTAGTGGCTCAAAATCAGTGTCTTACTTGGGACAATTTATGCAAGCGTGGTTTCCAAGGCCCCTCAATTTGTGTGGTGTCGTGATGTGGAGGAGAGTGTCTCTCATCTCTTCTTCCAATGTTTTTATGCTTGGGAGATTTGGCATTTTTGGTGGAGGGTGTGGAATACGCCCGGTGGGCATGTTTCCTCATTGGCTGAGTTTGTGGATCGGTGGGGAAGGGCTCCTATTTCTACCTCCTTTCTTCAAGCTACTTGGGATATTGGCCCATCCTTCATTATTTGGAATCTTTGGCTGGAGACGAATCGACAGATTTTTTAGGATGTACTGTTGGTGGCCCCTCATGTGTGGTGGAAGATTTTGCATTCTTTGGGAGAAATGGTTGTAGCTAAGTGTGATTTGACAAATTTGGTGGCTCCTTCTAATGTTGGTTGTTTTAATCGTCTTCATCTCCCTCCTTCGCAACGGTAGCTCATGTGCAATAGATGTAGACATCCTACCCTGAAGGTGAATAGAGAGGGAAGATGGTCCCCTCCTCCTCAGGGAGTTCTTAAAATTAGCATAGATGGCTCCTCTCGTGGAAACCCTGGTCATGCTGGCATTGGTGGTGTTGGTCGAGATAGCTCTGGAGATGTGCAGTTTATCTTCTCTATTTATAAGGGTCTTCATACTAATAATCTAATGGAGGCTCAGACAATTTATTGGTTGTGGAGCGTGGTAGTTAGTTGGGCTAGCGCAAGATCATATGTGAATTTGATTCCCAGGTTGTGATGCACTTGTTGAATAGGCGGCAGTTAGATGATGTTAGTTGGCATATGGCTTTGGTTGTTGAACAAATTCTCAACCTTTGCACTTCTTTGAAGTCTGTTACTTTCACTCATATTCCTAGAGAGTGGAATGGTGTTGCTGATTGTTTGGCTAAATGGGCTTTTGATCATATTCAGGATTGGAACTTGGTGGATCGGGGTCAATTACCCCTAGATTTGTCTCAATAGTTGGACCATTTGGTGGAGCTTGATAAGCCTATATAATGGCCTTGCTTTGTAATCTTTTCTTGTTTTAATAAATTTTTACCCCTCCTTTATGTTAAAAAATATTTTTTTATGTTTATTGTATAAAATAAAGGAACACACAGAAAAATACAAAATTGTATATATAAATAAACACATGGAAAAATAAAATAATATTTGAGTAGAAAGTAAATAATTTATTTTTCTTTTAACTTTTTATGAAAATTAGTGCATAATTTTCATATCAAAATAAACATAAAAAATATTTAAAAAATAAAATTGTATTGTAACATAGGTGAAAATTATTTTTAAAAAAAATTCAAAGTTTTTGAAATATATATTAAAAAACATTAATGCGGTTATTCGGTGAATTCTCGGCGGTGAATTTTCCCACAATGAATTTGTCATGGCGGTGAATTTTCCCACGATGAATTGTTGGCGGTGAATTACTGGAAATGAATTTGTCTTCCCATATTCCTATAAATCCTAGTGCCCATATTAAGCATATCTACTAATACACCCATAAGCACTTACCCCACCCATAAACCCTAGGGTGCCCTTATCGCATACATGATCCAAAAACTTACTTCCTCTTAATTTATGTAGACCCATAAAACCTTATTTTCCCCTTAGTGTATACATCCATAAAACCTAAAGCCACAAGTGCCTACATCCATATAACCTAGTTCCCTTGGCACACATACACCAAAAAATCCTAGTGGGCCCTTGGTATATGGGTAAAAGTACAAAGTTGTGTCAACTTTCAGCCAACTTATCAACACAACTAAATTTAAGTATTTATATAACTAAAAATCAATTTTGGTCAAACATATGATCTAGAAATATTCATTCTAGCTAAGGTAGATACTTCCACAACTTTTTCAACTAAAATTGTTGGCTAAAAATATATGGAGCACCATTTTGAATCCAATTTACCAAAAAATTAAAATTATTTGAAAAACTTGAAGTTTTAATAACTCCTACTAATGTAGATAACATTTTTTTTTAAATATAAAAAATACGCTTTTGTAGATCATAAGTGTAGTTTTCAAAATATATTTATTTTAATAGTTTAATTATTATTTTTATTTTATTTTTTATTTTTACTAAAAGTAGATTATCAGCACAAAATATTAGGTTGATTACCATGCCAAGGAAAAATATTAAAACTTATTAAAAAAAATTGAAAAAAATATTATGCACTAGATAAAAGAATCTATTTAAGATGGTATATTTTTTTCCATTTTAAATAAATATTTAATATAAAAATTGACATTCGATGGAAACAACTATTTTTTTATTCACGCACATTTTAATATTTATTTAAAAATATATATTTATCAAAATTGGAAAAAAAAATATATATCCATGCTCTAAAGTTTCAACTTATAAATACATACAAAAAATTTGAAAGAAAAAAATTACTATAAAAAATGTGACGTCTCATGGAACTCCATTTTTCAGCATTTTATCGACTAAATTATAGTGTTAATTTATTAAAAACTAGTTTAAAATATTTTTTAATTTTTTTAAAAATATAAACGTAAAATATACTAAAAAATACATATTTTACTAGTTTCCATCATTTCAAAATTCATAACATATATGTCGCTTTTTAGTGATTCAATTTTAAAAGTTGGATTAGTGTTGGTTGTTTCCTTTATAAAGTGTAACACAACTTTGTACTTTTACCCATATACTTTCACAAACCCATAAAATCTAATGTTAAAATATCAAGCATGTTTGCATGTAAATCTATTAAAACTAGTACCACTTAGTCCTTATATGCCCATATATCTTATAATTTCTTCAACAAGTACACCAAAAAGTTTATTACTATATTTTTATAAATTTTAGTCCTACATCCATAAATTATTACCCCATCCACAAACCCTAGAGTGCCCCTAATGCAAACATCTATAAAACCTAGTGCTTCTTAGTGCATATATGTACCCATACAACCTAAGTTACTCTGGAGTGCATACACATAAAATCCTAAATCCATGTAGTTCTTACACCAATATATCTTAGTTACCTTAGTACATACACTCAAAAAGCCTAGTGGTCCTAGTACGACTCCCATACACCCATAAATTATAGTACTTGTTTTGAGAAAGGGAATCAAACATGGAATAATATCCAAAAAAAATTATAAGAATATAATTCAAGCTCCAAACTTTTGGAGCTCTTATGTTAGTTTAAGTTAAAAATAATTTTTTTTGGAGTTGTGAGAATTACTAATACATCCTTGCTTATAAATTGTTTGTACCAATGTGAGAGTGATGAACTAAACAATTTGTATCAAGATAAATATATGTGAAGGGAGACCTCTTGATTTATCACCCTAGTCCTTAAAATGGAATTCCAAGCTATCTAGCTTATTTAATAATGTTATAGAAAATGAGTAAATAAACTATTAGCTTTAGTGTACATGTTGTATGCATCTATGCAATGATATAAAATTATTTTGAGGGAAAGAATAAAAGATATGTTACTTTGTTTTGATAGTTGGGTAAATTCATGGAAATGGTATACAAAAAGGGGTCAAAAGTGGCCACTTTTTTTTATTAATGGAATCGGCTAAACCTAAATTTGGATGAGTAATTTGGGATTTATGCATTCAAAATTTGAATATATGAAATATACCGAGCCAATTTTTTTTTTGTTTTTTTAATTAACAAATTACAAGCAACGCACCCGTTAAGGTTAGATGAGAAAACCAAAACGTGCAAGAAAACAACTCTAACCAGAATGGCGCCGATGATGGCGAGCATTGGTCAGAGGATCTAAATGAGACTGCTTAAACTGTAACTCTAACCAGAATGGCACCGCTGGAGGTGAGCATTGGTCAGAGGGTCCTATTCTAATTACAGAAAGGAACTCAACGTCAAGTATGTGCTACCCAATCCAATGCGGAGTGAGGGGCGACCATATGACGGAGTGAATACAAAACAAATGCTGAAAGATAAATGCTGAGAAATGAAACTACTTGACACCCAGAATGTGCTTGCTACCTAGAGTAGGCAGTAGCTACCATAGGGCGGAGTTCTCACTATTACAATAACTTGATTGAGATTTAGAATTACAACCAGATTTAAACAAGCAAGAATGACTGCCAGTACTACTGGTCAGTTTACAATTTTGACTTCACAAGCCTGCCAAGATGTTAGAACTAAGAAATATGAATCTTTACAATACCAATGGATATCTCTTGGCTGAATTCAAGAAGCCACATCAAAACATTACAAAGATTGGATCTAATCTTTCTGTTTTCCTATTTCTCTCAAATATGCCTTTCTACCAGCAAAACCAGCATACTAAGAATTGATACAATTGCTCATACCTCTCTTATAATCCTCTCAAATTGCCTAAAACCAGATGCAAGTGACTAATATGACCAAGGCGCCCAAACTAGATGCTTAACCCAGACCCGAAATGCAACCATTAATTAAATGCACAAATCCCAATGCTATGAAAAGTACGGCCTAGCTGAAAGAACTCGACTTGACATTAAAAATTGGATTCTCCATATTAAATTCTGATTTTTGAGACAAAAGATCGCCTTCCCAAGACAGTGATATAAATGCAATACCCACAAACAATATTTTTGTATTTTTTGAGTTACAAACAAAAACGTAGATCTGTTGTATTAAATGATGACAAAGGCTGAAATACTAAAATGATAAAACAGATTATCAATGCAAACTAAACACAAGATGTATGAACTAAAATGCACTCACACATAGACTGAATTCACCACTTGATGATGTCTTTCAAACACGAAGTGATGCCCAATGCTAGGAGGCCTTCATTCCTCGAAGCGATTCCAGAGCCAATCCAGCAGCATAACAGTATATTTTCCAAAGATGCCCAAAATGATCCACCAAGACTCCTCTTTATAACTTTTCAATTGACTTCGCAAAACCCTAAAGTCAGCTTTTAGGTCAAACCCAATCTCCTCAAAGTTTGGCGTACTTTCTCCTTCAAGACTTAATAAATGATATTTTAATTAAAACATCATACTTTGATAAATGCGCCCATCATAATCCCTGCTTTGACTTTGCAATAATTAAAATATTCTTTTAATGAGGGCGCCACCCTCAATGACCACTTTTTAAACACAACATTAAGTCATTAACTCTAGGCCAAGGTCAACGTTAAAATATAATAATTAAAACGTGACTTTAATTTGAATGACTTAACTTATTTCTCCGAAAGTGCCCTGAAGCCAATAGTATCTTGATGGAGTCAAGCGGTGATCAATCACGGGGCGATTGACAACACTGAGCTCGCTCGGCGCTAAAAATGGGAATTTACTAAGAAATGGTAAATTCAAAAAGTACTCGAATCTATTTGGGAGCATGAACGACCGCTTTCGCGAAACTGCAGGAATCAACCATTAAAGCACCACCATCTCACGGTGAACCTCCGGTAGGCCTAATTTTTAACCCGAACCGGCGCGGGGTTTAAAGAAGTGACGGTCGAAGAAATTCCGGAGGGGCTTGAAAAGGGGACATTACAGTCCGCCCTCCCCAAGATTGCTTGTCCTCAAGCAATCGCAAACTAGGATGCTGCAATATCTCATCACTTTCCCAAGTTGCATCCTCCATAGGCAGGTTCTTCCACTTTACTAAACATTCTCTGATAGTTCTATTCCTCAAGGAACGTTCTCTGACATCAAGTATCTCCTCGGGAACTAGAACCAACTATCCTTCTTCGTCCAACGGTGGCAACTGTGAAGAAGCAACCACATTGTGCCCAAGTGCCTTCTTGAGGCGAGACACGTGGAAGACGTTATGCACTCTACTATCTGAAGGTAGCTCTAATTCATAAGCTACAGCCCCAACCTTTCTGATGACCCTAAAGGGCCCATAGAAGCGAGGTTTGAGCTTCTCAGCTCCACTCCTCTTGAGAGTAGACTGTCTATAAGGTTGTAAACGGAGATAGACCATATCCCCAACCTCAAAAGAACGCTCTACCCGCCTCTGATCAGCATATAACTTCTGCTGATTTTTTGCAATCTGCAAATTATCCTTCAAGGATCTCATTATGTCTTGACTATGCTGCAACAAATCCTTGGCTAATGGTGCTTTGCTGTCACCAAACACCAAATCTGCAAAGCTGGGTGCTTCATACCCATAAAGTGCCAAGAAAGGAGACATTTTGATTGACATATGGAAGGTAGAGTTGTAGCAGTACTCGCCTATATGCAACCACTTAACCCAAGCTTTTACAGCGTTACGACATAATTTCTCAAAGTGGCACTCCCAACCACTTGTTCACCGCTTTACTGTTTTGCCCACGCTCGGTTTGGGGGTATTAACTTCGTGCTTAGATTGAAACCTGATACCGCTCCGTTAGAGCTTCTTTGCGCAAAAAGTGCTTAGGACTTTGTTGTCCACTATCACTTACGGTATTCTTTGGCAACCCATGAAGCCTAACCACTTCTCGAAAAAACAAATCTGCAACTTGGGCTGCAGAAAAGGTGCTGGTAATAGCAAAGAAATGAGCAAACTTGGTTAATCTGTCAACTACTACGTAAATGCAATCCTTCCCTTGGGCCTTGGGCAACCCAGTGATGAAATCCATTGAAATGCTTTCCCATTTTTGATTGGGAATTGGAAGTGGTTGCAGCAAACCGGCTGGTAAAGTATGCTCATTTTTATTCGCTTGACAAATAGGACATTCCTGAATGTAGTTGGAGCTCATGCCAGGCAACCTTTCCAAGAGAAACCTTTGCAGGATACGCCTATAGGTCTTTGAGGAAAACCTTGATGACCAACTTAAGCTGGGATATGGCAGAAGTTCAAAAGAATCTTCTTCGCTGACTTAGAATCAATACTTCAGAAAGTTCCTTCAACACCTGCGTTCGAATCCCTCAACCACGGTATCTTCGTAATGGAAATACCTTCGAGGAATCAGCGTTGGTTACAAACTGATTTTACAACAATCAGCAGCAACATATCTCTCCAATGCGGCGTGAAAGCTCACACAATATGAGCTAAAGATGGGGAATATACGGAGAGAGCATGCGGCCCGCGACATTATTTTCCTTTAACATATTTCAATGTCAAAGTGGCGTACAGCTTGAGCTTACTCCTTACATTTCTGTTGCCTCTCATTTAAATCTTTACGGTGCATGTGAAATGCTTAGGGCTATTTATTAGTCTGCTGTAACCCGCGAAGACATGATACTACACAAGTATTGCACGGAGACTTTGGCTAATGGGTATAATGGCAAGCATTTCTTTGGCGACAGATTGAATATTTAATGGCACTGTTTTAAAGGCGACTTTTACTTGCTCTGTGGACTTGCGGTGCGGACATGCTTGCATCGAGGGCGGCCCCGCTGTTTGCCCGATCACATTGCAGGCTGGAATGAAACTGGGAGAAATGGGAATGGCCAAAAGCTGGGCCACGGAAAGCTCGATCTTCTTGCTGGACTTTGTCCGGGCACCAACGGAAGCCTTTTCGTGAAACAAAGGCTTCCCTTACTTTTGGTGAGGATCGATGGAGGATTTCCAAAACCACAAAGACCCAAAAAACCTTTCAACTGGGTCAAGCTCTCAGGAGGTGGCCAGTCAACTACTGCTTTGATTTTTTTTGGATCTACCTTCACTCCCTCAGCACTGATTATGTGGCCCAGGTACAATAACTCCACCATTCCAAATTCACATTTGGAAGCTTTGGCAAATAAGCTCTCAGATTCCATGATACTAAGCACTTCCTCCAAGTGCTTGAGGTGATCCTCCCAAGTCTTGCTGTAGATCAGAATGTCATCAAAAATATCAGCACAAACCTTCGTGACTAATTCTGAAAGACACGGTTCATGCAAGGCCCGAAGACTAGTCACAAATGGCATGACCTGGAATTCCAATGCTGTGACGATGACGTCGGAGGCGGCACCACATCGATCCTCGGTATCGATGGTAGCAGATCAGGATCTATCTTGAAAAGAACTAGCCCCATAGCGAAATATCAATGCGGTATCTATCACAGAATGGGGTATCTATTTTTATAGTTGCTTTGGTTCAAACGATGAATACCCAGCATGCTTCTTTTTCAGAACCCTTTGGAGAGCTCTTGGTATGAAACCCATCTCCAAAAGTTCCCGAATATTCTTCTCGATCTCATCCTTTTGCCTCTTCGGATACCGATATGGCGTTGTGATCACCGGTTTGGCTCCTTCTTTGAGCTCTATGATGTGTTCACGAACCGGTTTGAATTGGTCAGGAGGCAAATCGCGAACTTTGCTCTTTGAGCGATGGCGTAGGCGGATATCGGGGAGGTTGAGTCATGCTTAGTATATAGCAGGTTCGCGGGAGCATAATAGGCCGAGCAACCCACTTTCGAAACCCGATGCGGTCTGACTTTGCCATTCTTTTGAATGACACGACTCGAGGACCCCCATTGGACATGCCTCTCAAAACTATCTTCTTCCCATCTGATTGGAACTTCAACTCCATAGTCTGCAGATTCAAAGAGATCTCTCCAAGAGATCGTAGCCATTGAATGCCTAGAACGGCATCAGTATCCCCAATGTGAACTACATAGAAGTCATCCTTGACTTCGTAGTTGCCCAACTGCATGGTCATATTAGATATTTTCTTGGTGCAAGAAATATGGAAACCATCGGCAACCATGACCTTGAATCCTTCGAACTCCTCTGTTTGCAGCCCCTTCTTGGCTACCACAACTTCATCAATGAAGTTATGAGTTGCTCCAGTATCGATCAAAGCAACGATTCGCTGCCCTTTGACCATCCCACGAACCTTAAAAGATTCATTTCTTTGAAAACTGGAGAGTTGAGCTAAAACTCCACCACTTCCCTTCTCATCTCCGGATTCTTCTGGAGCTCTATCTACTTCATTTCCTTCAAAATCAGATTGCTGGTCGGAAAAATCAGAACTACTTTCCCCAGCAGAATAGTACTCAATCTGATTGAACTTGACCCCTTTAGGGCAAACATGGTCTTGAGACCATTTTTCCTGACACCGAAAACACAACCCCTTTCTTCTGAGTTCATTCAGGGTTTCTTGGTCCAACCTGGTAACATGGGGATTGCGATTCTTGAACTCCTTGTTCTGAGGTCTCAAATTATTTTTATACTGAGGCCTTTTTCCTTTATCCCTTTTTTGAAAAGGGGAATTTGACTGAAATTTCGCCTTAGGAGCAGCCCATTCCATGTTTCTTGCTTTTTTCATGGCCTCTTGCAGTGTTGGAGGATCAAAGGCTTTAATCCAGCCTTTGAGGGGTTCTGTCAACCCTTCACTAAAAAGAATCACCAATCTCCTTTCTGTGATTCCAGTCACCATGACTGAGAGTCTCTGAAACTCCACGATGTAGGCTTCAACTGTGCCATACTGTCTCAATTGAGCAAGCTCTCTGAAATGGATCTCAGGATCTTTTTTCTCAAACCTTTCGATGAGCCTAGTGGTGAACTCATCATATGTTGTGATAGACCGATGGCCTAGAGTGACGAGGCCATGGTACCACCACTCGTGCACCACCCCATCAAGGTGTAGCGTAGTGAACTTAATCGCTTCATCTTCCGCCATTGGTCTGAGAGCTAGATAATTATCCAGCTTTTGAATCCAAGCTCGGGCTGAACTTGTATCACTCCCATCAAAATGAGGAAGTATAACTTTGTTGACAGCTTGGTACAAGTCTCCTTGATTTGATGGTCTTCTTTGATCAAAGTTCCTTCCTTGCCCTCTGTTCTTCCTCTTATGATCCATGAAATCATTGAAGGACATGTCCATCCTGATGTCGACAGGTAGAGAGTCATACTCAGTACGGCCAACTCTCAACTGCTCCACCCATGAAGCATTCTCTTCAGGTTCTGGCTGATTGACTACAGGAACTAAAAAAGTGGGTTTGAATGGTCTGGAAGAGATGTAAGTGTTGTTTGACACTGTCCGGGCTGCATGCTCATCATGCTGGTTGGAAGCACTATGCTCCCCTCTGTGGCCTGAGTTGTTCTGTGGAACAGTATTCTGCCCCATTCTCCCCATCATGAGAGATACCATGTCCATCAAGGCATCCATCTTTTTCCCAAACTCCTTCCCGGGACTCGTAGATCTCTCTCTTCCTTTTCCACTGTCATCTCTGTTGCCAGAATTTCTTTCACCGCCACCAAGAATCCTTTCATTATCCCCCATTGCTGTTTCTTGTGAAGGTTCCCAATTTGCCCTCAAAATCCCTGAAGCTGTTTGACCCTCTGGGGCTTGATGCAACTGTGTCTGAACTGTACCTTTCTTGTAAACTCTTGCCAAGTACCTCTGTTCTCTGTCACTCATAGAAATCTGATTTCACAGGATGGCAGGATGCGTGGCTCTGATACCACTGAAATATACCGAGCCAATTTTTTTTTTGTTTTTTTAATTAACAAATTACAAGCAACGCACCCATTAAGGTTAGATGAGAAAACCAAAACGTGCAAGAAAACAACTCTAACCAGAATGGCGCCAATGATGGCGAGCATTGGTCAGAGGATCTAAATGAGACTGCTTAAACTGTAACTCTAACCAGAATGGCACCGCTGAAGGTGAGCATTGGTCAGAGGGTCTTCTATTCTAATTACAGAAAGGAACTCAACGTCAAGTATGTGCTACCCAATCCAATGCGGAGTGAGGGGCGACCATATGATGGAGTGAATACAAAACAAATGCTGAAAGATAAATGCTGAGAAATGAAACTACTCGACACCCAGAATGTGCTTGCTACCCAGAGTAGGCAGTAGCTACCATAGGGCGGAGTTCTCACTATTACAATAACTTGATTGAGATTTAGAATTACAACCAGATTTAAACAAGCAAGAATGACTGCCAGTACTACTGGTTAGTTTACAATTTTGACTTCACAAGCCTGCCAAGATGTTAGAACTAAGAAATATGAATCTTTACAATACCAATGGATATCTCTTGGCTGAATTCAAGAAGCCACATCAAAACATTACAAAGATTGGATCTGATCTTTCTGTTTTCCTATTTCTCTCAAATCTGCCTTTCTACCAGCAAAACCAGCATACTAAGAATTGATACAATTGCTCATACCTCTCTTATAATCCTCTCAAATTGCCTAAAACCAGATGCAAGTGACTAATATGACCAAGGCGCCCAAACTAGATGCTTAACCCAGACCCGAAATGCAACCATTAATTAAATGCACAAATCCCAATGCTATGAAAAGTACGGCCTAGCTGAAAGAACTTGACTTGACATTAAAAATTGGATTCTCCATATTAAATTCTGATTTTTGAGACAAAAGATCACCTTCCCAAGATAGTGATATAAATGCAATACCCACAAACAATATTTTTGTATTTTTTGAGTTACAAACAAAAACGTAGATCTGCTGTATTAAATGATGACAAAGGCTGAAATACTAAAATGCTAAAATAGATTATCAATGCAAACTGAACACAAGATGTATGAACTAAAATGCACTCACACATAGACTGAATTCACCACTTGATGATGTCTTTCAAACACGAAGTGATGCCCAATGCTAGGAGGCCTTCATTCCTCGAAGCGATTCCAGAGCCAATCCGGCAGCATAACAGTATATTTTCCAAAGATGCCCAAAATGATCCACCAAGACTCCTCTTTATAACTTTTCAATTGACTTCGCAAAACCCTAAAGTCAGCTTTTAGGTCAAACCCAATCTCCTCAAAGTTTGGCGTACTTTCTCCTTCAAGACTTAATAAATGATATTTTAATTAAAACATCATACTTTGATAAATGCGCCCATCATAATCCCTGCTTTGACTTAGCAATAATTAAAATATTCTTTTAATGAGGGAGCCACCCTCAATGACCACTTTTTAAACACAACATTAAGTCATTAACTCTAGGCCAAGGTCAACGTTAAAATATAATAATTAAAACGTGACTTTAATTTGAATGACTTAACTTATTTCTCCGAAAGTGCCCTGAAGCCAATACTGATGGAGTCAACTGATCAATCTGAAACCGGAAGTCAACCAACCTGAGCTCATCTGAAAGCTGCCAAAAATAGAATTTACTAAAAATAGTAAATTCCAAAAAGTACTCTGAATGCTGAGACGAACATACCACTGCGAAGCCCTCTGAAAACCCAGAAGGAATCCGCCATTAAAACTACCATCTCCGAGCAAAGACCTCCTCAAAATTAGGAAACCCTAATTTTAACTTCTGACTAGCCTTCAGGTTCCCAAAGAAAGGCTGACGGTCACTGAAAAAGTCAGGCTTGAAAAGGGGACATTACAATATACGATAAGAACAAGAATTGTAGTAATTTGAATCGAGTTTCTAAACTACTAAAGTTTTCAAAAAAAGGTTATATTAAGAGGGTGAAATGTTGTGCCCACACAAAATTGTTCCTATTTATCTCAATAAAACATAACATAGTGTCTAGTGTGTGCCCTCATGTTTTTATTGCATTTATTATTTTTTAAACGATTGGGAGAAATATAGTTAAGAGTGAGTACTAGAAGTTGTATATTATTTTGTAATTTTTTATTGAATACTTTTTTTGTGACTTTCAAAGTGGACGCATCTTGAAAAATATGTCATTAAGCGTGTAGTATAAATTCTATAAAATTAATAAAAAATATATAATTTTTTAATGCGTAAAGAATGACACGTAAATTAATCCTATACTTTTTTGATAAATGGATCAAAAAATATAAATAAAAATCAATACATATGTATTTGAGGAAAATATAAATATTAGTAAAAGAAACTACAAATAAATATGTTAATGTAAATATCAAATTAGAAAAATAATATGGTTAAAAAGCTAAGAATTTGTGCAATATTTTGGTGGCAATTTTATTGAATATCATTACATAATATGTAAACCTAATGATGGGCAAGTTGCAAAACTCCATCAAAAGTGAAAAATATATGAAATGGGGACAAGTTAATAGTCCAAGCCTTTAGGTTTGTTGTCCAAACCAATTTCTAAGCCAAAATTGGTTTCATCATTTTATCCATAGTCAAAAAAGTTTATTGGCACACCAAAAAAAGTGGCACTAATTTTCATACCAATGCCTTCATAGACCTACAACCAATATTAATGGCATATGTGTAGTACATCATACAAGTGTACATTCATACCTATGCTTTTATAAATTTTGCACACTATACATAATTTTTTCCTCAAAATCTATGCCTCAAAAATTTCTTTGATCATATTTTTGCATTTGGATAGTTGATCTTAGGTTTTTTAGGCCTTCTTGACACAAAATTGAGGGTTTTTTTGCTTTGGATGTACCACTTTTTTACTCAAGGCTAAATCTCTCAAAAAAGGGTTAGGGATTGTAAATCTAGAGCTCTAATACCATGTGGGAGTTGATTCCTCAACCCTATAGCTCCCAAAGATCACTTCCAACCAAGCACTTATCACAAAAAGAGAGAAAAAGCAATAGAATTTGCTATGGAGGCCAAAGAGCTATTGGTCCAAAAAATCATGAACCATTATGAATGTGCCACAATAAAATTATATAATAACAAGTCTTTATAAAAGGAAAAAGAAAAAAACAACCCTAGATGAAACCTTAGGTGAGGATAAAATTAGATTATGGCATGTGTCATCACCGTATGACTTGAGACGAAAAAGTCACATGACCTAAGTAAGCTTAAGTAGCTAGTGCAAAAAGGGACCTAATGAAATATATAACTAATTGAGAAGTCACCTTTTACTCTAACAACTAGGGCATCCAAAAGGGAAGAAAAAGTAATGATCAAATCACTAGAGGAGAATGTACACTTTGTAGAGTTAGAAATTGTGCCCTTTGCAATTTCTACTCTATCGATAAGGCTAAGCCCTTTCATAGCCTCTTCATTAGACTTACTATTTTATTAGTCAGTATATGTAGAGTTAGAAATTGTGCCCTTTGCAATTTCTACTCTATCGATAAGGCTAAGCCCTTTCATAGCCTCTTCACTAGACTTACTATTTTATTAGTCAATATATTAGAATATAATATTCTCAATAGTTAGAATATTTGGTTAGTGGAATAGTATTATATATTATATTCAAATTGCTAGAAGCTTATTTCTTCTAGAATCATATTTATATTCTTTTAAAAGACTTATTAAAGATTTTTTTGGATTGTCTTTGCTAGGAAAAACTTTCTTATTAGATTTTCTATTCTTGTGTTCTTGCTAAAGGATCATGACTTCAGATCAAGTCTCCTTGAATTTTTGATTAACCTTTACCAACTCCCTCCCTTTTTTATTGTCATATATCTAGACTCCTTGAGGGCTTCATTAGGTAC
Organism: Sequoia sempervirens; assembly: GCA_007258455.2. NCBI lineage: Eukaryota > Viridiplantae > Streptophyta > Pinopsida > Cupressales > Cupressaceae > Sequoia > Sequoia sempervirens. The sequence goes on from VDFB02256132.1 coordinate 122,603,488, forward strand.
ATTCCTTTAGACAAATCTTCATTTGCAGCCCAAGATCTAATCTTCTTGAGGGTTTCACACTTGAACCCTTATTAGATCTATATTCTCTCTTTTCTTAGGTATCACATTGTGAAACTTTGCAACTCATTTTGGGGGACTTTTAAGCAGTTTTTGATGGTTTTAATAAAGATTGAAAGGATTGTTAATGAATTTAACTTGTCAATAAATTTATTTATTTTTTTAATTCCAAAATTAAAGTTTTGTATAAAAAATGATGCTCTCTATGCATACTCTATTGAAAAACTATTGATAAGAATGATTTTTTTGTACTCCATATTTTAGTGGATTCTAAGTTACACGAGACTTCTAAAGAGTCTATGAACATGATTACTCTCCAAAAAAAATTATAATATAAAAAAGAGAGCCAAAATTCTATACAAGATCTAATCACAATTTTTCAAATAGTACTCTAATATCATGTAGTAAATATGAAGGACACTCAAATCCTTGGCTTCCAAATTGAAAAAAAAAATTCCATTCCCAGATTTGATGGAATATTTGATGGTGAAAAACTAAACTATTGGCTTCATATTCTAGATTCTCATTTCAAGACACTGCCTAATCTAACTAACCACCAAAAGGTGCAAATTGTTAAGGTCCATTTGTCAAATTTAGACTTGGATTGATGGAAAAATTATCAGATAATGCTTACAATAAGAGGATAAGATATTATTGAGCACCTAAAACTATAATAATTTCTTAAGGAAAAAATTCAACCCCTTGGATATCTATGAAACATGTTAGGTCAATGGCTACAACTCAAGAAAGCTCATGGTCAATCAGTGGAATAATATATTGATAACTTCAACAAGCTTCAAGTCAAGTTCAAATTTAGACATGGATTGATGAAGAAGATGTATTTGTTAAACTTATTTTTGGTATGTATCATTTCCTTCATAAAGAGATAGCTATGTTTGATTTTGAATCTTTAGATAGGGCTTTTAAGTTGGAAATGGCCATAGAAAATAAGTTAGGATTTAAAAATGGGATGAAACAAGGAACCTCTAAAACCTCTAGTAATCTTAGTGGTCAATCACAATTTCTAATTAAGTCATCCTCCTCTAACACTAGTAGAAATAAATATTTTTGTGGCTATCGTGCAAGAAATGGGGATATTCTACTAAGGAGTGCAAGGTAATCAAAACTTTAAGATAGAAACAAAAACTCCTTGTAGAATAGCAACAAGGAAATATGGAAGAGGTGGAGGATTCACCCATAGTTGAGATTAATAATCCTATAAATCTTGATCCTACCCTTTTTCTCATGACTAAGAACTAGTCTTAGAAGGCCTATCACAAATCTATTTTTACACATAATTGTCAAATCAAGAATACTATGGCTCTTTTGATCATTGATAATAAAAGTGGAAATGATCTATTCAGTGAAAGATTGATCACCACTCTTCAACTCTCCATTTATTATCATCCCAACCATACCATCTAGGTTAGATACAAGAACATGGACCTTGTAAGTTAATTAATAAGGTTTGTGCTATGAAATTTTCTATTGGTCCCTTCAAGGATATAATTGAATATGATGTAACACCATTAGATTGCTCAGATATCCTTCTTGGATGACCATTCTAGTATGATCATAGTGTAATTTTTGATGGGTTCTTAAACACCTTCTAGATAAAAAAAAAAATATGGTAAGGTGTATAAACTTACTTCTACTTCCAGTGTTAAATAACTCTTCATTTTAGGTAAGCCTCTATTAAATAGGTCAAATTATCAAAATAACACTATGTATTATTTAGCAAGCTAAGGAGGATAATCAAGACAAGATGCCACCTCCTACTATTAGAATTTGAAGATCCAAAAGGTGTTGAAAATGGAGGTAATTTTGTAGCCTTAAAACTTGTAAATCTATTATACTATAGATCTAAATAAGTGTTATTTGATACAATTTATTTGTGGATGATTATCTGTTTAGATTCATTTTACCATTTGTAAAAGTAGACAAAAGATTGTAGAAGAATAAGACCAGAAGATAGAAGTGACACAACATATACCATGGAGAAAACCTTTCGGGAAAAAACTCCACCACCAAAATCAATAATGCTTGTATTATTTAACCTTAGAACAAGATTACAATAATTCTTTATCAATCCTTGCTTGAGATGCTTCTTTTTCCTACAACAATTCTTCTTCACAACCTGCAAAAAAATCTGATAAAACTCTATTCAACTTGTTGCAATTTATAGACAATAATGAGCCTTGTAAACTCTTTGGAGTTTACAATTACAAAGCACAAAGCTTATCTCACAAAACCTATGCCTATTCTTTGCAAGTAGAGTTCTTCTATGAAAAACAATTTCAAACCAAGTCCTTCATCAATTTGGGCATCCAAAACTAAAGTCCTAGCTCAATGTTGATTACAAAGATATCTTGTAAGCTTCTCCTCAAAGTTGGCGCCCAAGAATGGGCCCACTTAACTTAGCCTTATGAAATATCTTATCATGCGAAAGTGTTAACTCCAAGATGCCAACTTGGGCGCCCAAGGTGGGTCCAAGTCAATCTTTGTTAACAGAAACATATATCTCCCATCATTCATGCAAATAGCATTCATGATTGATCATCCCCACTTAACTAAATGTATCACCTATTATCTATCATGCAACTCAAGTCATTAGTCATGCATTCCAAGTCAGCTAAAGTCAACTAGCATTCAACTGAAACTAACTACATGCAACTGAAGATAACTAAACCATAACTGAACTGAACTGATACTAAATTGAACTAAACTAAACTAAGCTAAACTAAACTCCATGCATGTAAACATCAATCCCTAACTTCTAGGATCTTTACATGCATTATTGAAGTGTTATTTTTTCTCCAAATAGTTAACTAAACTCAAGGTGGGTTCCACCTTCCATGTGGGTGTTGTTGTAAATAGGATGCCATTTAATTGCAATCCTAAACATTATTTATTTCATGTATCTCCTAAGTCCTTGGAAAGTGTTACCCAACACTAAGATTAGAAAGAGATTAATATTTGATGAAATAATCATGTTAATTGACATTTGTAATTAATAAATGTTAGGAGCATGTGAGGGCATCCATTATGAGTTCCTAAATAATAGGGGCACATGGGGTGCCCACATGGTAGGTGACACTCACCTTGAGTTCAGTTAACTATTCAGAGTAAGAGATAACACTTATGAATGCATGTAAAGATCCTAAGAGTTAGGGTTTGATGTTTTCATGCATGAATTTCAGTTCAGTTCAAATTAGTTCAGTTCAGTTCAGAATCAACTTAGTTTAGTTCAATTCAATTATGGTCCAATTATCTTCAATTAGTTTTAGTTGAATTCTAGTTGACTTCTGCTAACTTGGAATGCATGGTTAATGACTTGAGTTGCATGATAGATAACAAGGACTACCTTCAGTTAATAGGGGATGACCATTCTTGCATGAATGGTGTTGAGAAATGTTTCAGTTAACAAGAAATGACTTGGACCCAACTTGGGCACCCAAGTTGGCTTCTTGGAATTAACTCCTTTGCATGGTAATATATTTCAGAAGGCTAAGTTAAGTGGGACCACTCTTGGGAGCCTACTTTGAGGATGAAGCCTTGAAGATATTTACAGAATAAAGGTTGAGTTGGCACTTCAGTTTGGGACAACCAAATGCATGAAGATGAGGATTTGACATTGTTCTTCACGGTTAAACTCTACTTTGAAGAGATAGGTGTACCTTTTAGGGATAGGACTTGAGCATTGTAATTGTAACTCAATTGGAGTTTACAAAGTTGATCAAAGCCTATTTATCTCAAGCAAGTTGAAGAGAGTTGGTATTAGTTTTATTGCAGGTTGTGAAGAAGATTTGGTGAAGGCAAAAGAAGCATTCTCAAGCAAGAATTGGAGCTATTGTAATCTACTTTAGAGATTGAATAATAGATTAATTCTTGGTGGAGTTTTTTCCCAAAAGGGTTTCTCCATGGTATATGCTTGTGCAATCTTTCTAATATCCTGTCTAATTCTTCTACAACTTCTGTCTTCATTCTACAAACAATAAAATGGATTAATCAGATAATCACCCACAAAGAATATTTAACAAAGGAAAACCTTATTTAGATCAGAAATATTAAAGTTTTACAAAGTATTAAGCTAAGAAAACACCTCAATTTTCAACATTTGGTATCAAATTTGAGGTTGGGTAGAGTATTGGGACGTCTTTCTCTTAAAAGATTGGAGGTTTTTTGGCTTAGTGGGAGCTTTTATTATTTTTGTTATTGCTGATTTTGGAAAATAAGTTTGTTACAATGAGTTTGAATTCTCGTTTAGAAATTGAAAGGTTCAATGGATCTAATTATGAGATGTGGAAACTAAAAATGGAGGATCTCCTTGAAGAGAGAGATCAGTGGTTACCTATTGGTAATGATACAAAGTCACCTACACTGATGTCAGATGAGGATTGGGCTAAGCTTGATAAGAAGGAAAGAGGGACCATAAGACTATGTCTTGTTGATGTTGTTCTCTTGAATGTTTCAGAAGAAACTACTGCATATAAGTTGTGGAAGAGAATAGATGATATTATCAAACTAAAAGTCTTACTAATAAGTTGTATCTGAAAAGACAGTTGTATTCTTTAAAGATGGAAGAAGGTGATTTTGTTGCAAATCATTTGAATTTTTTTAATTTGATTCTAAGTCAATTAGCATATGTAGATGTAAAGATAGAAAATGAAGATAAATGCATTTTGTTACTTTATTCTTTACCAGAGTCTTGGGAAAATCTAATTGTTGCTATCAATTGTAGTGGTGTAGATCCTAAGATGGACAATATAATTCCTACTCTCCTATCAGATGAGATGAGGAGGAAGTCTAAAGAGGGAATCCAAGATGCCTTGTTTGTAAAAGGTAGGCCTGAGAAAAAGGAACCTAAGGGAGACAAGGAAGAAAAGGGTAAGTCTAAAGGATGGTCTAAAACCCCTGGTAAGAGTAAGGTACTTTGTTGGAACTGTGGGAAACTAGGACATGTGAAGAAGGATTGTAAGAACAAGAAAGAGAGTTTTGATTCTTCTACAGAAGAGTCCTTAGATGACAGTAATGATGCATTGGTTATTTTAGCTAATATTGTTTGTGATAACTCTTTGCTTCATGTTTCAGAGAGATCTTCATGAAGAGGATGGTAGTCACGATGCCATGTGTGACTTCGTACCATGGTTCAGTGGGATTTTTTGGAAATGACGTGGATGCATCATTGGTAAGGTTATCTCCATGTGATTGAGGACATGGTTTTTTCTTGGTTTAGAGTGGTTTCTATTATGTCATGGTTTACTCTTGATTCTAGATTAGAGTTTGGCATATTACATGTTCTCTTGAGACTAGGATGTATGTTATGGTGCATTTGATCTCCTAAGAGGAGATGGTTAGATCATGGATTTCATGTTTATGTTCAAGATTAGAGCTTTGGCATTGATCTTGTGTAGTTCTCTTATGTATTGGGTACATTAATCATTTGCTTGATTACGTCATTATATTGTTATGTTTTATTTGGAGTTTGGCATGGATTGGTTGGTTACAGGTCCTCATGGATACTTGGAGAAATAGGTGAGGCTTGAGTTCTCTTATGGTTAGAGACATGTGTTGGAATGGTTACTAGCAAGAAAAAAAATTCCAACAGAAAAGACCGAGGAGCCTACACCTTGGTTGAATGTGAGTTTAACACACTCAGTGGTTACACATGGCTTTGAAGAGGAAGTTTGGTTATAGAGACTTGGGAAGGTATTGGTTTTAATTTCAAGTAAGTTAAACTTGAATGTGATAGTCAGAGTACTATGTGTTTAGCCAAAAATCCTATGTATCATGCTCGTACTAAGCATGTTGATATTCAGTATCACTTTGTGTGAGAAATGGTTGAGAGTATGAAGGTATTAATTGAGAAATTTGACACTTGAATTAATGTTGCAAATTATCATATGAAACTAGTTCCTACAGATAAGTTCTCTTGGTTTTAATCATTTGCTTGGAGCTTCATGATTATGCAGGTTGCATTTGAAGTTAGCATGGATTGATTAGTTGGTGCAGGAAGGCCATTGGCCTTGAGTCCTGTATTTGATTTAAAATTATTATTCCTTGTTTAGAATAATTGCAATGTATAATGTCAAGTGGGAGAATGTTGGAAATAGGATGCCATTTAATTGCAATCCTAAACATTATTTATTTCATGTATCTCCTAAGTCCTTGGAAAGTGTTACCCAACACTAGGATTAGAAAGAGATTAATATTTCATGAAATAATTATGTTAATTGACATTTGTAATTAATTATAAATGTTAGGAGAATGTGAGGGCATCCATTATGAGTTCCTAAATAATAGGGGCACATAGGGCGCCCACATGGTAGGTGACACTCACCTTGAGTTCAGTTAACTATTTGGAGTAAGAGATGACACTTCTAAATGCATGTAAAGATCCTAGGAGTTAGGGTTTGATGTTTGCATGCATGAAGTTTAGTTTAGTTTAGTTCAGTTTAGTTTAGTTCAATTTAGAATTAGTTTAGTTCAGTTGAGTTCAATTTAGTTTAGTTCAGTTCAGTTCAATTCAATTATGGTTCAATTATCTTCAGTTAGTTTTAGTTGAATGCTAGTTGACTTTTGCTAACTTGGAATGCATGGTTAATGACTTGAGTTGCATGATAGATAACAAGGACTACCTTCAGTTAACAGGGGATGACCATTCTTGCATGAATGGTGTTGAGAAATGTTTCAGTTAACAAGAAATGACTTGGACCCAACTTGGGCACCCAAGTTGGCTTCTTGGAATGAACTCCTTTGCATGGTAAGATATTTCAAAAGGCTAAGTTAAGTGGGACCACTTTTGGGATCCTAATTTGAGGATGAAGCCTTGAAGATATTTACAAAACAAAGGTTGAGTTGGCACTTCAGCTTGGGACGCCCAAATGCATGAAGATGAGGATTTGACATTGTTCTTCATGGTTAAACTCTACTTGGAAGAGATAGGTGTACCTTTTATGGATAGGGCTTGAGCATTGTAATTGTAACTCAATTGGAGTTTACAAAGTTGATCAAAGCCTATTTATCTCAAGCAAGTTGAAGATAGTTAGTATCAGTTTTATTGTAGGTTGTGAAGAAGATTTGGTGAAGGAGATAGAAGCATTCTCAAGCAATAATTGGAGTTATTGTAATCTACTTCAGAGATTGAATAATAGATTAATTCTTGGTGGAGTTTTTTCCTGAAAGGGTTTCTCCATGGTATATGCTTCTGTAATCTTTCTAATATCCTATCTAATTCTTCTACAACTTTTGTCTTCATTCTATAAACAGTAAAATGGATTAATCAGATAATCACCCACAAAGAATATGTAACAAAGGAAAAGCTTATTTAGATTAGAAATATTAAATTTTTACGAAGTATTAAGCTAAGAAAACACCTCAATTTTCAACAGGTGCCCCATGTGCTCCTATTTTGTAGGAGCTCTTCTTGGGCATCCCCACATGTTCCTATCATTTAGAATTAATTACAAATGTCAATTTACATGTTCATTTCATTCGAATTTAATCTCTTTCTAATTGTAGTGTTGGGAAACACTTTCCAAGGACTTAGGAGATACATGAAATAATGTTTAGGATTGCAATTAATGGCATCCTATTCCCAACAAAAGGCTTACCACATTTTAAAACTATCATTCTATAAATTTAGTTCTATGCTCTTTCTTGCCAAAATTTCTTGTATATAACCTCTCTCAAATTGAGAGTGCAAAAAAATAGAAGCAAATTAAAAATTATAGATGAAGGGAAGATAGATAGCCTAGATCCTCTCCCTATGTCTCTCTAGCCTTTACCATTCCTAGAAAGGAGAAGGATGAATAGATAATGGTAACTAATAATAGAGATTTGAATAAGATAATTGTAAATAATATATATACTTTACCAAGAATTAATGACCTTCTAGATCATTTTATGGGAGATCAACACTTTACAAAGATGGATCTCACTTCAAACTATCATAAAATAAGTATTGATCCTACTAATTGTTGGAATTGGGATTTATGAATTGTCAGTGATGAATTTTTAGATTGAGTATTGCTCCTACCACATTTATGCTACTCATCAATTATATTTTCAGATCTCACCTACAAAAGTTCATCATTGTGTATTTGGATGGTATTCTTGTGTTTATTAAATATTTAGAAGATCATATTCAACATATTCACACTACTTTAGGTCTTCTATGAAAACAACAAATTCAAGCTAAGATGAAGAAATACTTATTTGGCCAATGCTCTATCAAATATCTAGGTTTTGTTATTGATCAAAGTGGTGTGCATGTAGACCTTGACAAAGTGAAAGCTCTCAAACATTAGCCTATCCCTCATTGTGTTATAAATGTAAAGATTTTCCTAGGGGGCATGAATTACTACAAAAATATCATTCAACAATTTTCCTACAATACTTGACCACTTCACCAAATATCCAACTAGAATAATTTTTCATGGTCTACAATACTAAATCAAGCATTCTAATGGCTTAAGTAGACTCTTTTATTAGATTCAACACTTATTCTTCTAGATCTTTAGCAACCATTTTAGATTGAAACAAATGCTTCCAACTGTGCTATAAGAGTTGTTATTAAATAGGGAGTACATCTAGTAGCTTATCATTTTGATGGCCTCTCTACAACAAAGCTCAATTACAACACCTATTATAAGAATTATATTCTTTGTTCCAACCCTTGAAAAAATGACGGCACTACATTTTTGGTAAAGAAATAATTCTTTATACAATTCATCAACCCATTGTGTTTTTAATTCACAATCTAAAATTCAAGAACAACATCATTTGAAAAGGGCCTCATACATTAAATAGTTTTAATTAGTCATTAAATATAAAAGGGGAGTACCAATAAATTTGACGATTTTTTGAGTGGCCCTCCAACTAAAACATTACATATTCTAGATGTTAGATTTGCTACATATGAGGATTAGAAATGTTTGTATTCTTTTGAAGCAACTTTTGAGCTATTTATACATGCTCTACTACATCTCAGTATTACCAATCAAAATCCTTTCTTATCCCACACAATGAAAGATGGTTGGTTTTATAAATTGAATCAATTATGTGTTCCCACTAGTTCTTCTTGACTAATGCTAATTAAGGAGGCTCATTCTTCTTCTTATCGGGGACATTTTGGAATCACCAAAACTCTACAATATTTATAGCACGGTACTTCTATATTCCCTCCATGAGAAATAAAATGGAATATTTTATTCATTGATTCTCTCTTTGTAGCCAAGATAAGACTACAAACTATAAAATTGGTTTGTATAAGACTCATATTCCCTCTTGATCATGGGATTCTATCTCTATGTATTTTGTTAGTGGGTTGCCTACTACTTTTAGACGTCCATGAATGCATTTTTGTGGTGGTATGTTAGTTTTCAAAGATCACCATCTTTATCCCTTGTAAGAAAAATATTGATGCTTTTAAGGTTGTAGAATTTTTTTAGTAATGTATGGTATCAGTTTGGTTTTCCTCTTTCTATTAGTTTTATTCATGATTCTATATTTTTTAGTCACTTTTGGAAATCATCTAAGAATCTCTTGGGATGTCAAATTATTTATTCTATAGCTTTTAATCCATAAATAGATGGTTAGACTAAAAGAGTAAATCAAACTTTATTTTAGTCTCTTAGAGTATACTATAACAAGAATAAATAGTAGGATACATATATTCATGTTTTGCAGCATATCTATAATCAAGCTATATATGCCTTCATAAGCCATTCTCCTTTTGAGGTATGTTATGAATATCAACCTCTTGCTCCATATGAGATTCCAATTTATTTTCTTCTTCATCAAACCAATAAGAGGAATAGGGCAACTATTCTCAATGTATTTATAATATATCAAAGATTCATGCACTACTTCAAGCAACTCTTTAGACTTCTTAAGCTAGGTATAAGAAAATTCATGGTAATCATTGTATCCCTTCTAACTTCACAATTGAGGATAGAGTACAGATTTATATGGATAAACAAAGGTTCAAAGGTCAAAAAAATCATAAGATAAATCCTATTGGATATGGACCTTATACTGTTATCCAACAAATGGGAGATAATGCCTTCAAACTTGATATCTCATCCCAGCTTGGAATTCATGATGTGGTTAATGTTAATTAGCTTAATGATATAAGCCACCTCACTTAGAAGATGAAGCTTACCTCTCTCATCTTGAGCATGATATTCCATATTTTAGCCTCCTTTGGATGTAGATACCATTTTTGAGGTTCATGCATGCTATACTAGGAGAGAGACTACCACTAGATATACTTGGCTAGTTGTAAGGATACCCTATTGAACCAAGCCAATGGATCTCATAGGAATGTTTTAAATAATGTTTTTTGATATTAAGGAGAAAGTGGGGACAATTTCCTCTAAATGGGGAGGAATTGATAAGGCTTAGCGCCTTCATAACCTCTTCATTAGACTTAATATTTTATTAGTTAGTATATTAGAATACAATATTCTCAATAGTTATAATATTTGGTTAGAGGAGTATTATAATATTTATATTCAAATTCATATAATCTTCTTTCTTCTAGAATCATGTTTGTATTGCTTTAAAAGACTTATTGAAGATGTTTTGGGATTTCCTTTGTTGAGAAAAAATATCTCTTGTTAGTTTTTCTATTCTTGTGTGTTCATTCTCATACCATATTCTAGGATCAATATATCATATTACTTTGACCTATTTTCCTCACCAATTTCCAAGTTCTTCCTCTTTTCATAGGTGGTTTGAATTTTTTCTATCTTGTTTTGGGGGGTTCCAATGACCACCACCCCCCAAAAAGTTACTTGTTATCACCACTATAAAAGAAAATATCCACCTATAAACGCTTCTTTAGCAACTCATTTAGGTGGAACGACCGATGTAAATACCATAATATTATTTCTCTAGCCAACATCTATCTATGAGCTACTAGATTCATTATACAATCTAGTGTTATCACTAATCCATGGTTGCATGGGTGACTAGGGGCTTATATATTTTGACTCTAGCCCCTTACACCAAGGAATTGATCACTTAGGCAACCAAGTGCCAAGAGAAACAACCACCACTTTTATTTTTAAGTAATTTTGGAGATATTTTGTGAAATTAGGCATAACTTGGGCATGTAAAGTCAAGTTTTCAAAAAAGAATAGTTGTTGAAAAACTAGTTCTAAGAACTTTGTAATGTTGCTAATATTTTTCCATTTTTTATTATTTATGAGTTTTATCATTTTTTAAAACTGTATCTTCCTTTCATCTTTCAAGTTCATAAATTTTTTCCCAAATTTTTATTTTTCATGATTCTTGTGGCATTATAAAACTAGTTTAGTGATCAACATATTACTTAGATTGGATTTTTCAAGATTTTTCACTAGGTCAATAGAGATAAAATATAAAGTGAACTCTTAAATTTTTACTTTTCCATTATATATATTTTTTAAATGGTTTGTTTTTTCTTGTTGTGTGGAGGTTAATTTCATTCTTAAAGTATTTTAAAAAATGAAAATAATCAAATACTAACATTTAGTCGATTTTGTAGAGTTAAAGAAAACACACAAAATGGTGGACACCTCTTCTATTAAGCACCTTACACCACACAACTATCACGAATAGAAACCTCAAATGACCAAATTTCTCATGTCCAAGGGACTATGCTCCACATTAGATGATACAACACCTATGTTCATGCAGGAATATGAGATATTTTGCATATAGGAACAAGATGGATGAAACCATGGGACTTAGTGCACTACATGTTTTAGAAAACATATTGTTTCATACATAATCTTGTAGAACTCCTAAGAAGATCTAGCATACATACAAGGAAATATTTGAGATAGTTAATGAGTTTTGAGAATTCTAGATTGAGGAAAAATTTACTACACTTGTGCTTGATTTATTTCCCTATATTGAGGACTTTCTAGTAAAATTCAAGTCATTCATATCACTTTTATAGGATTGTGGAAAGGATAAATATGACAAGGCATGCATTTTTTATCATATCTAAGCTTCAAGGACAATTTTCAATTGTTCTCCTCTAATTTTTATGCTTTTATGGATGCATTGGGAGATACATTTACCATGTCTTATTTTGAGATATTTTGTGATCACTCGACACACAAAAAGACTAAGTTGGCACAGTTAGAGTCACTTTCTAGTTATAAAACACATGTTTTCATATCACAGTCATGTCCAAGGGAAAATGAAAGAAAACGTAAAATCCTAAGATAGAACATACATCAAGTAGTGAGAGTTCTTCCAAGCTGAAATAGAAGTCAAATTAGAAATGTCAATCCACTTCGAAAAATAAAAAATAGTGTAAGCTTGGAGAGTCTTCCTCCAAAGAAAAGAAGAAATTAGGAGATTCTTGTAGTTACCTTATGTTGGAAAGAGACCAAAGACATTAAAGGAAGCTATGAAATAGTGCACCATTTCACCCTTTAGGTCTTCTTCCACTAGCATAATCAAAGGCCATGCACTTTTTGTATAGGATTTATCTTTAAAACATAGTCGGATTGTAGACTTAGGATCCTCACATCATATGACTCATTCATCTTATCTACATAAGAATCTTTATAATAGTAGCGCTTCTCATATTATAGTGGGTAGCTCTTCATAGATTTTAGTTTTGGGTTCAAGGGCTATATAGATGATTGGTGGTTATAAGGATGTTCTTTTTATTGAGATTTCTACCAATATTCTTTCTATCTACCAAATTTGTCATACTAGGGATATATGATAGTTGAGTTTTTTTCCACATGATGTTATCATTTATGATCTCAATTATCTAGTGGTGGTTATTTCTTTAGGTAGAGTTTATCATGGTTCTAGATTGTATAGGTTTCATGCTTTTGAGTCAAGTAGTGGTTTATCACACATTACCCATGAAAATTATTGAGTAAACTTTGGTATAAACACTTTGTTCATGTCAAATCTAGGCATCTACAATAGTTTAGTACATAGGAGATGACACTTGGTGTTCCTAAGGTTTTATGCATAGTGTTAATTTTTCAAGGTTGTTCTCTTGGAAAAAACCATCAAGAACCCTTTCCTAAGGTAAGTCCCATTGTCCTTATACCTTATTGAAGCTTCAATACATAGTCACCTTATGTCCTTTCCCACTCCTTTTTCAAGAGCCAAGTATGTGCTTACCTTCATTTATGGTTACTTGTATCATACATGGGTGTACTTTCTCAAGTATGAGAGTGATGTCTTTATCAATTTAAGGACATTCAGGGTGTTTGTGGATAAGTAAGCAGGTTCTTCTATTTGGAAACTATGCATAGATAATGGGGGGAATATGTGAAAAAATATTTTTAATACTACTACACTAAGCATGGCATTCATCATAAATAATTATTTCCCTAAAATACTTAGTAGAATGGTGTTGTTGAATGAAAGGACATATTACTAAAGAAGATGGTCAATTGTATACTTCAATCTTGATCTATGGATCCCTCCTTTTGGGCTAAGGCAATAATTTTTGCTAACTATATTTAGAATTTCATTCCCCACAAGGTAGTTCTAAATACTACTCCAAAGTAGGCTTGGTAACATATCATGCCTTGTGTTTCCTTGTTTAGGGTATTTGGTAGTGAGGCTTGGACATTCCTATTGGATGGTTGGTATAAGGAAATGGAGAAGAATAATCAACCATTCATTTTTATTGGCTATTGTAAGGATGTGAATTCAAGTATCAATTTTTTAATCCTACTATGAAATATGTCTACTTTCATAGAGATTTCTAGTTTCCCATAGTCAAAATCTACATCCACTTCTTTATCACATCTATTGTACCTTATTTATCTCATTAGGATACCTACACACTAGAGGATACTTTAGATGATGGTTATGTACCACCACCTCCTATTCCACCACTTTTGCATCCTATCACTCATGTTTTGCCTCAATGGACCCACAATACTATTTAGGAGGTCTTTGGATCTTTAGTTGGAGATCTTATGAATTCTCACCACATGAGCACTCCTAGTATTTCAACACCTGTCTTCTAATTCATTCTATATCTATTGATCCACATATTCTTGTAGAGGAATCTAGTATTCTAGAGTGGGATCATGCTATAAATGAGGATTTTTCTTCTTTGATGAAGAATCACACATGGGATTTGGTTTATCTTCCTAAGGGAAGAAAGATGGTTCAATGCAAGTGGGTGTATCATAATAAGTATGTAATATATGGTTCTAATGGGTGGTATAAGGTACATGTCTTACGCTAAGGGTTTTTTCACAAGTTGAGGGTATTGACTACTTTAAGATATTTTCATCTATAACCAAGATGGACTCTATTCACCTTTTGATCATTTCTCTTGTTGCATCTTAGGGTTGGCCTATTTACCATATGGATGTAAAGAGTGTTCTATTGCATGATCATCTTCATGGGGAGATCTAAATGGAGAAACCTCTAGAATTCATGTAGAACTCTTCTCCTATTGATAGTTTATGATGGTATTTGCATGGCCTAAAATAAGCCCCTGGGACTTGGTATGAGAAGATATATGGTTTCCTACTTGCATCTAGTTTCACATGTTTCCACTATAATCGCATCATGTATACTCAAAGACATGGAGTTGATATTTGACACTAGTCTTGTACTTCAAGATGATTTGATTCTCACTGGTATCTCCTCCATGCTTCAAGATATGTGAAACTCATTAATGGAGTACTTTGGCATAACAAATATTGGTATTTTTCACTTCTTTCTTTGTCTATAGGTTCTTTAACTTCTATTGAGGTTATCTCTATAGATTAGCAAAAATCTGTAGATTCTTCAATCTAATGAGGGTATTTTATACATCAACAAAAATATGCCATTAATCTACTTCATATTTTTAGCACATGGGTGAATGTAATCCAACTCTTACACCATTTCATTAAAGTGTGACATTAGCTACCACTTACATCACACTTAGCGTTGATTCCACTTTATATAGATAGTTGGTGGGCAATCTTGTATTTCACACATACATCCTAATATCACCTTTATTTTTGGTCTTATTATAGGTCTATTTTTTCCATGATCCTCATGAGATTCATTGGAAGGCATCAAGAACATTTTAAATTATGTTTGGGGCACTACAAATTTTTAAATTCAATACATACCAGGAGCTTCATAGATAGTAGGCTTCATTGAATTGGATTGGGGAGGTGATGTCGATTCATGAAAGTCCACTTTTGGGCTTATATGTTTCCTTGTTTTTGGTCTATTTGCATGGTCTTGCAAGAAGCAAACCACTAATGCATTTTCATCCATCAAGGCTAAGTATAAGGTGTATTTATTTCTATCCAAGGGGTTTTATGGCTTCAATAGATCATGACAAATTTTGGTCTAGCGTCTAATAGTCCCACTCTTCTTTGGTGCCATAACTAAAGTGTCATTGATATTGCATGCAACCTAGTTGACCATTAGAGGATGACCCACATCAAGATACACATGCATTTCATTCAAAAACTTATCCATGATGAGCATCACTCCTTAGAGTATTTTCTTAGTAAGGAGCATGTTGCAAACATCTTCACTAAACCTTTAGCATTGTCCTATTATTTTCAGTTACAATTGATGCTTGGGGTGAAGGAAGTTATCCTTGGGGGGGCTTCTTGAGTCCTAGTTCATATTATTCATCTCCTTTTTCAAGAGGATTTGTTCCCATGATGCTTTCTCCTTTTCTTTTATTGTGAGAGATTTATTTATTTGTACATGGGAACTTTTTTAGGCTTAATTACTAGGAACTAATTCTTATTTTTTCATGCCTTAATTTAGTGCCTCCCTAAGTTGTATGTTAGAGTGGTTTTGTTGTGAATGTAGTGTTGTGCATTTTTCACAACACACACCATTTTTATTTTACAAAAATGTGAACCTCCTTTATTTTTCTTAGGTTTAGCTTGGTTCCTTAGTGTTAGAATTTCCAAAGTTAGCTAGGTTCCCAAAATTGGTTGCCCCAAGAGCCAAAATTCCATCATGGTTGGATAGAGAATAAAAAATAGTCCCTAGTCCTTTTGGAAGTTTCTCAAAATCAATTAAGACAAGAAATAAATTTTCTTGTGAATTTTATACCTCAAACCGATCCAAAGGCTACTTCACCCAAGTTTTCCCACATGACCAATTCAATTAGGAAGTTTCATAAAGTTCCTTGATTGTCAAAGTTCGGGACCCAAGTGAACTACAACTTTGAGATATAAAATGAATCGGTTCACTTAAATTTCCCTCAATCAATAAGGCATAGACCAAATTTAAATGAATATAGAATTCTGAAGCGTATTTGAACCCACTTCAAGATAAAATAATATAATTTCAATTCCATAGAATTTTTCTGCATCTAATTATTTATAAGTTGGTATTTAATACTTGTGGAGATTTGAACATCATCTGAATTGCACCAAGTGAATTCAAACAAATTTGTTCACTTAAATTTTTCCACATCTAACCATTTAACAAACAAACTGAGTTGAAATTATTTGTAGAAATTTGAAGCCTATCTAAACTTGATCCTCAACAGAAAAATGTAGAACCAATTTAGTTGGGATTTCATGTATATCATACCCTAGTGACATCATCATTATATCACTTCTTCTATGCAAGGTTTCCTTCTCTAACTAACCATAACTTTTATGAATCATCCACTTAACTAGTCCACTTAGAATTTTCCATAATCCATACCATAATGACATCATTCATACATCATTATGTAATTGTAGAATTTCTTTTTCATCCAAATAGGCCATTTTGAAATGGTCCAATAAAACAATTCATTTGGATTTTTCCATTGATTGTACCATGATGAGATCAACATTACATCATGCTAATGTAATCCATATATCCTTTTCCCTTGGCATATGATTAAACCTCATGTTGACATCATCATATCCTTTGATGATGTCATCAGATATGTTCATTTGAACCCAATATCCACTAAGCATAAACAAACTTGTTCACTTGGAATTCCACCCTTGACTAGTTGAAGATAGAACTAAATTACAAAAGGTTCATTTGCAGATAAATTGAGCCTATCCAGATAATGAGCTTTAAGCACTTATAAAAGGTTCAATTCACTTTAAAGGGTTTGCAAAGGAATTGTTAAAAGTGGTAAAAGGCTTATTCTAAAAGGTCGCCTCTTATATGAAAATAATTTCACAATAGAAAATTACAAGTATGATTCCAAATCAAAATATTGCAAGTGGTTTCTCTTGCTTACAACATTAACAACTCACCTACTTCCTATGTGCATTAGTGGTAAAAGGCTTATTGCAAAAGGTTGCCTCTTATATGAAAATAATTTCACAACAAAAAATTACAAGTATGATTCCAAATCAAAATATTGCAAGTGGTTTCTCTTACCTACAACATTAACGACTCGCTTACTTCCTATGTGCATTAAATGACAAAGAGATTCCCATGATTTTTTCCTAGGTTTTAAGTAAAATTTTCTATTTATTTTGTAATGTATATGATATTTGGTAAATTGAATTTCTTTCTTTGTAAATAATGTTAAGTTGCAATCTATTGGAGCTCCCAATTTCTATTCCAATGCAAATATTCTATCCATATAGCTTATCAAAAAAGGTGAACATCAACATAAGTATTTGGCCTACAGAACTTTGCTCCCTAGCTTGTTCTGTGAAGTTTCAACTTCCAACCTTCCCTGTGGGATTCTTGCTTCCATCTTCCTCCAATCAAGTTGTTTGTAGAGAATATTTTTTCATTGAGTATTTGCATCCAAAAGTAATACTACCAATTGGAGATTAAAGATGCCAATACCATTAGAATATTCATTGACTTTCAAATTGCAACTATTTGCTTTCATAATGAAATCTAGGTCATTAATATATAACTAATTTTGGTGCCTTACTTCTATAAAAGGGCTATCATTATGTTATCTATGGGACTAGAAATTGTTGATCATTGTGGGGCATATAATGAATAATTGTTATTTTTCTTCCTTCATGGGTTCCTTTAAGTTAGATCAATATTTTTAATCATGTATACTTACAAACTTGTAATTATGACATCGATCAAGTCATATACTTTTTAAATTTAAAGTGACTTGTACATATTTATTTTCATTATTGAGAAATATCATAATATTGCACAATTGTTCATGTATATTGTGATCCCTTTCTTAATTTGGGATTTTTCTTTGAAGTCTACACCATTTGTGTACATGAGTAATTTTCGTGAAGCATAAATTGGTTATGGTGTCCTAATATGATTTTGGAATATATTTGTGCAATTTTTTTGAGAATTTTTTTTAACCCTTCCTCCCTTCTCTTTCCTTTTTTTTATTTTCTTCAATCATTTAGAAGAATTGATCAAAGTATCAATAATTTTACAAATCCTTTGTAATAAAATTTGATCCATGTGTTTTGGATGAAATTTTGTTAAATCTTTATCTATCTCTCATAAATTCATCATGTTCTTAAGACTCCCAAACTATAAATTCCATTTATAAAATAGTGCATGATGAACATTTGAGTGATGTAGAGAGTCAAGACCTAAAACTCAAAGCCTTGGGATAATAAAATTATATTTCTAAATATAATTATCTTTCAAGAGAGGTAATTTTTTTTGTGAATTTTATTTGAGTTTCATGTGACTGTAAAACACGTCAACATATAGTACTTTATCTAATAGGTTAGACTTTAGGATCTATTCACACCTTATTCTTTTAAGCTTACTTAGGTTTATTTTACTTTTATGTCTCACTTCATAGGATTAAGACACTTGGCATAATCTTGTATATTTTAAGCCTTTTTACCATGCTAATAAAGTAAAGTTATTTATTTCCATTGTATTATTATTGTAATTACTTTTTGTGAGACAATTCAACATTTTCATTACAACTCTCATTTATGAAAGGTTTCTTTGGATTTTGTTGATAAATTGTTCTACATGTGGATTCACCATTACTTTGACAAACATTGTATGGCCATTGTTTAGCATTTGAATCATCAACCTTCCTAACTAGGGACACATTTTATCACCTTTGTCTTTTGGCATATTGCTCTTACTAGATTAGTCTAGCTTCTTTTCTAAAAGTAGTTTCTTTTTTGCACAACAAAGCTTTAATGTATTTAATTAAGTCAATATAAGTTTATTGCATTCTTATTTATTTTCTTAAATGATGTAAATTATAATTGTCATTTTAATTAGTATACATTAGGGAGTTTAAATTCTACTTATTTTGTAGTTTATTTTCTTTCACTTATATGATGATATAAATATTTTATAGACAATATGATCATATCCTTTTGAAAAAATCGCATTAGTGAATCAAGAATAAAAGGGTTGCATGTCACAAATTATCTCTATATTAGAAGGATGAATAGTAGTTAAAGACAAGGTACTTTGATATTCCATGATGAAAAGATGTAACATTGAAGATTAATCCAAGGGTAGTTGGATTAAGATTCCAAAGATTATGTAACAAACACCCAAAGATGAATAAGTGGTATGAGATAAGGATTGATATAAAGTAGAAAATTAATCACTAATCATACATGAAAACAAACCTTAAAGATGTTAACAATGAATGGTAGGATAGGTAAAAGCAATGCCACTCAATGGAGCCCAGTCCCTATAATACATATATAACTATGAAACACAAATATGACAAAAAATTCAAACCCTAACCGAATATGAAAAGGATGTTAATTAGTCAAAATTTATATCTATATTAAAATCATAAGGGGGATCCTTAGGTCATATAAGCAAATTTAGTTTCATAAAAAATGTAAAGAATTAAATAAATACAAATAATTAAGCACAATTAATCTAGATTAATTTTAAAGTTGGATCAATAAATAAAGAATAATAAATGTGAAAATTAAATGAGATGAATTAAGTACTTAATCTAGGAACAATGATGAAGATTTATACCAACATCATGGTGGAATTACTCACCAAGGTAGTGAAATTTATTGCTCTCAATCTAATGACTATCTCAAAATGTGAACATGCACATTAAACTTTGAGGATGAATCTTGAGCATTCTAGGTTTGATTTCAATTGTTGTAGATTCAATATTTGATGTGTGGATTTGAATTGATAAAATGCAAACTTTTGGAACTTATTTAGCTTTATCTCTAATTTCTTATGAGCTAGTAAGGACTATAGTGTTTATAAATACTGTAAGGAAATTTGTTGGATGACTAGGGTCAAGTTCTCCTTGGTTAGATCCTTGGATCAATTTTCTTTACAACTTTGAGCAAATATTTGAAGACATTATACACAAATATATGTGAAATGTAGATTTTGATTCTTTGTCCCTTAGAAAACTAAAATGCACTCTACATTGCTTTTGAAGAAGGTTGAGAAAGTTAAATTTTGAATTTGAGATTCATTATTGTCATGTGTCATGGGACTAATCTCAAGCAATGCAAACATAAACCTAAACATGGAAATGAAAATCTCGAGACAAGGAGTGAATGTATTGAAGTGAGTGTGAATGAGGTGTAATAAATGAGGGTTAACTGGTGAAATGTGTGGAAATGAATATAACTTATAGGAAATAGGGATAGATAAGATCGTTGTGTATGCCAAACCTAACACAATACCACACCACTTATCAATATATATTTATATTATAGACATTCTATTAAAATGAACATAAAACTAAATACAAATGATATGAATATACTAATTTCACTATTACACTTATTTAACCTCTAAATTGGAGTAAATTTTCTTCTACGGACCTCAACTTTTAATTTTAATAGCAACTACGACTATTTAAAATACTTTAATTAAATAAAAGACATTGTAGGAATTCTTATTTCCAAACAGTTAGGACATTCACATTTACATCTAAGAACATCAACCTTTTCGAAACTTGAAAATGCTAAATATAACAAACTATGCACACAACTGCCAATAACCAAGCTTCCACTCATGCATTAAGTCTTCTAGGTAGCTTGTAATTCATTTGGCGAAAGCCGCACAACTGTCCATTTCATAAGATGAAGTAAGGAGTTGGTCTGTTTTCAGGTCTTGAACAAAGGAACCAAAAGTGGTAATGAAGATGGGCAGAGAGCTCCACTGTCAAGAGTGTACAAAGTAGAGATGATATTTCACAGAGAACAAAGGGAAGAAAATCCAATCACGAACAAAACGCATAAGTCTTGAAGAGCCCTCCTGTATAAATCCTATCACAAATGCAGCACTTGCAATACCAGATACTCGCCATCTCCCCTCCTGTAGATATTTGTTGAAACAGGATTCAATCTTTTCCACCTGGGTTTCTCCCCACTCCGCCATGTTTACAGATTTGATGGCTTGTTCTAAGCATCTGCTCAGATGGACAGCGTCCTCTAGAGCCATACAGGCGCCCTGACCAAGATCAGGCGTCATTGGGTGCAAGGCATCTCCAACAATGGTTACGCTTCCCTTTCCCTTTTCCATCCCTCTTCCCCACTCCCATGGCCACACCCACCTCACCTTCAGATCTGCCAAACTAATGCTCTCTGCTGGGCTGGATTTTATTAGCTCTTCAATAGGCTCAGGGAAATCTCTAACCATCTCTAGAGTTGCATGTCGAATCCTCTCAGCATCCACACATATCTCTTCATCTAAAAAATCGAGTTGAAGGTTAGAGTGCAAGCTAGTCATGGTAAATAGCAACAGAGAATGAAATAAGTTTGACTGAAGATTTACTTCTCATTGGTACCTAGTATATAGATAATCGATCTTATTCCATTTAATATAATGGTCAATTGAAGACCAGATCTGAGCTACTTATAATAAATTAGGAAATGAGAATGAAATAATTGTCTGACTGAAGATTTTTGCTCTCAGTAGGTCAGATTCAAGCTAATTATGATACAATAGCAATAGGGAATGAATAATTTTGTGAGTGAAGATTTTTAGCATGTTGGGTACATGGATAATTAATCTTCTTGAATTTAATAGTTACTTTGGAAAGAACACCAGAAATAAAAATTTAACTAATAAAATTCAAACCTTAGCAAAACCCCCAGTACCTTGTGAATGGGATCTCCTACTTAGAAACCAGTAAACTTTTTTGTCGTTGCAAGTGAGAAACCCTGCCCTTACTCCTTTACCCCAAACCCGTACCATGAGCTTCTCAAAATGATGGCCTTCTGTATATGTGACCATGCCCCTAATGGTAACGCGTCCGGTTGATTTGGCTGGTGGGAGGCCCATCCATCTTGCAACCACTGAGTACACTCCATCGCATCCTATCACAATCTGCAACTATTTCAGAGTAAGGAAGCTATATTTTAAGAAATAGAGCTTCTGGAAAAGCTGAGTGAAAAGCTTTATTTTCTTGTTATGGAGAAAATAGGTCAAGGCCAGAAAGCTCTACTTTTGCTGTGAGGGATGTTCCGTCTGCAAGCTCTAGCGTGGTGAAATGAGAGAGTGTGTCTCTGTGTAGAGAAACGATTTTGGAGTTGAATCTGATGCTCCCCTCAGGCAATTCCTTGGCTAGCGCTTCCAAAAGTGCCATTCTTTCTATGCACCGAGATTCCAGTTTCATACTTGAATTCCTGAATACACAAGAGCACTTTGCATTTTTGATAAAACATCTCATTTTCAATTCTAACAACTGGTTCTTTATTAGAGATGCGTTTTTTTGTTCGTTCTCAGGCTGTAGTCTTATGGAGGGGTCTAACTAAAAAAAATTTAGTGGGTGCTATAGAGAAAATTTAAGAGCATTTTTCCGGATTTACAAGTCTATTAAAGAGTTGCATACTATTTATACATAATTGGGTAAATAAGGATGCCATTCCACGGAGGCCACTACAGCTTCTATTTATCCTCTATGAGTGGCTTCATAAAATGTTTGGAAATTTGAAACAAGATCAAACAAAACCTTCCCTATCTGTTACAGAGCATCCATGTTACTAGCTCTTTCGAGAGGGAAATTTCTAGTGGGTGCTCAAAAAAAGGGCTGGAAATCTAAAGCACAAGCTGAGGTTTCTTGAGTAGTTTAGTTGCCAAATGACAGAAATAAATTTTTAAATTAAAATTTTCAAAATGGATATAAAGGTGTAGAAACTTGTTTTTTATTGGACTCTGTAGCTGTAAAAACCTCCATGGCAACACTGGCTGAGTAATTATAGGTGTACCACTTATCAAGTTGTCTCTACAAAGTTTTACTTGCGTATTTTTATCAAAAATCCAATGAAATCCTTAAACAGATGAAGGAAACTTTCAGCCCCACCATTTCAGACGACAGGTGCCCCCTTCTATATATATTGGCGGTATAAATATTTTTGCCGCAATAAGTTAAAATCATATGAATTTCCTCGTTATACAACGGCATGATCAATTACAACTTTTTCAATTAACAGTTACAGAAAAATTAGAAGAATGATCATGTTTGCCTGTTTCAAGTAAACACCCTTTTACCTACCCTTTGCCTCCACTTTTCAGAAGGACATTCTTGCAGACTCCAGAGTAAATTGTAGATCCCCGAATCCTGCACACCCACATCTTAGAAATAAATTTCCGCATTACTCCTCAGATGAAAGTGAAGATACAGTCAGTTAAGCTAAATTACCCATCAAGTTGAGAGTAAAATGGGCGTAGGGTATCTGATACACCGAGAGCATCAAGTGCTCTCCAGCCATTAGGCCAGATGAGGAAGGCAGCGCCAGCTGTTCGAAGGCAATCAGCGCGCTCAAGTACCAAGCTCTTCACTCCCACCCTACACTGGCTCTGTAAGATACTGAATCTTTTAATTAAATGGAAATATGAAAAATTGTAGCAGTACTTACTTATGGAGAGCAAGTGCAGTGGCTAACCCTGCAACGCCTCCTCCTACAATCACAATGTCTTGTTCTTCGTCCATCGTGGGTATTGGAGTAGGCTCTGCTTTTTAAGATTACCACTGAATTACACAGATATGTTAAGGGTTCAACTATACCAGAAACCTCTTCCCATTAAACTGCCACAGGATAGAAATTACCCCCAAAAAATTAAATAATAGTATAGCACTCGCTACAGTCTTTGCAGAACTGTGGAATTTATGGAATTTGTTTGAATTTTTTAAACAATTTAACTATTCTCACTTTACTTTTTGCAGACACCGACATTTTCTTTAGAAAATCACATTTACCAACCCCGCGACATTTGAAGAATTAGTGGTATATAATTTTGCAGAACTGTGGAATTTATGGAATTTGTTTGAATTTTTTAAACAATTTAACTATTCCCACTTTACTTTTTGCAGACACAACAACACAATACATTTTCTTTAGAAAATCACGTTTACCAACCCGGTGACATTTGAAGAATTAGTGGTATATAATTTTGCAGTACTGTGGAATTTATGGAATTTGTTTGAATTTTTTAAACAATTTAACTATTCCCACTTTACTTTTTGCAGACACGACAACACAAGACATTTTCTTTAGAAAATCACATTTACCAACCCCGCGACATTTGAAGAATTAGTGGTATATATTTATTAATTAATTGAAATTCAAAATATAATATGATTTTTAGAATGTTGGATAGACATTCTTTCAATAATCAGTTGTAAATAGGAATCTTCTAGGTAAGAATTTAGAAAACTCGTTTAAGATAATTGTTTTGGGCAATACTAGCACTTGTATTTGTAGGAAATTCAAGGGCTACATCAATGGAAAATTAAAAGTAAAATTTAAATGTATTTTAATACTATATAATTAGTTATATAACATATAAATCTATACATGTTTTGATTACAAATATAAATTTTGATTTGTACAGATAATCATTATATCTTATAATTAGATATAGGTGTTATTCAACAATTTTTCAAATTTTGTTGAATTTCTTCATTTTTCCTTCTAAAGAATCTCAATAGTCACATGCCATTGTATGATAATATGATAGAACTGATTGTGGTTAAATGGTTCGCTTTCCTTCAATTTGAAATTAAGATTTAGTACCTATTTTGTGTTAATCAAAGTTTCATAAGAATGTATTTTTGTCTTTGTAAGTTATATTCTACTTTGTACCTTTTTCTTTTAAAGTATTGGCATTCGCCTACATTGCAACACAATGTTAGATAAATTATAATTTGTAACTACTTTATTACATTTGTAAACATAGTAATAAAAAACTAAATTCTTGGGAAGAGGTTGAATCTTCTATTTTTCTCTTTTTTCAATCATCGATTGTCCACCTATATAAGATAAACATTGTAATTGATTAGTTTTATTATTTTTAATTTTTAAAAGAGGCTAACTAAAAGTTTAGATTTTTTGTTTATGAATAGGTGTTTGATTTATCATTTATAAAAAATAATATTACACATCCAAAAAAATATGAGTGAATATAAATTCACATCCCTAGAATCTATACAAGGCCAACACTCGAATCATAAAATATATAAAATAAGCCACTAGGTGGCAACAATAGTAGCAAAGGGGGAGGAGGTGGGTCTTGATCCCCTAGTTTACCTCATCCATCTATAGGTCTAGGGTGTCAACAAGAGGGTTTCAATCCTCATCATATTTTTCTTTTTCTTTATCTTCATCTTCATTTTCATGGACCAATGAAATTGCACTTGAGTCAGTTGACAAAACTTTCTAAAATCAAATCAATTAGAACCTCCACCAGTAGGTCATTTAGAGGTTCCCCTTATGGGTGGCAGAGAGGCGCAACGCTAACAAACAAGTCATGACTAACCTCGTTGACCATGGTCCTTTCTAATAGCCAATAGAGAAACTTGGGAGCAAGCATCTTGGTTACCACAAGCAAAAAGACTTCATCCCCACAAGAGCATGTGAGGAGGCGAGTGACCCCAAGAGGAAGAGAGAGATGGGATAACTTTGGCCATAACATAAGGGACATTGCCCCAATGGTTGAGAAGCACCTAAAGGTGCGACACTTCCATGAAAACTTTGTTAGCTTGCACCTGGATCTATAATAAGATATTAGAACAAAGAATAGCTTTAGAATAAAGTAAAATATGATGATCAATAGATAAATTAGCAAAAATTGTATAATTTTTATCTTTTCATATGTTGAAGAGAGCCTCTACCTTGAAAGAATTTCAAATTTGGTTAACTTTGTGAAGGATATGAGGCTAATCCCCCAAAAGAGCCATATACAAGGAGAAAGGCTCTAATTTGAAGGACTTGAAAAAATCATGAATTTAGGCATAGAGCTTCTAGGCTCTAGGACAAGACTAGAAGAGAAGCTTAAAATACTATGAATACCCACAAAAAGGGAAACAAGGAGCCAGGATTCCCAAATGGGAAATTCGAGAGTCCATAGGAAGGCCTTGGAAAAAATATGCCAAAAAAAGTTGGCCAATTTTGGCTTCAGAATAGCTTATCAAATGGTTTGAAATTTGTGTTATCAGGTGAAAATTGCAAATTGCAAATGTCATCTCTAGCTTAATATTGGAATCATGTGTAGATGGTGAGAGATCCAATAATATCCATGTTGAGGATAATAATTATGGAAGGTGATGCTTGGATACCAATTTTGTGAACCATATCAACTAGAATTACCTCCATGGTTGTATCAAAGGTTTGGTGGTCCTAGTTAGAAAGGAAAAACTTGACCTTATTTTCATTCCATGGTATGAGACTCATAGAATTTTTGGAGAATAAATCTTGCAGACATTAAATTCCTTTCTCGTGAAATCACAAGGCATGCACCCAAGGCAATATGACCAAAGGACGGCCTTGGACTTGCAAAATTAGGAACATCAAATTATATGTTGATTGATGGAAAGACCATCACCAAAGCCTAAACCAATCTATAAAATCCAAGTATTTGTGGTTTCCCAAGCTCTCCAAATGCTATTGATAGAAAATTTACCTTCAAAGTGAACTACATTCTTCATGGCAAGAAGGGTTTGAAGCCCAATCGCCTTCCAAGTTAAATATCCAAAATAATGCCCAAAGGTGACACAATATCAAACCAAAATTTTCCAAGATTCATCTCCATTAAGAGCATGAATAATCCATTTAGAAAAGAGCACCAAACCTTGGTGTTGCATGGATAAAATCCCCAAGCCTCCAAATTCACGAGGGAGACAACAAAATTCCCATGCAACCTAATAGAAATTCTTGTGTTTTTTCTGAGGAAGCCCAGAGAAAATCATAGAGAAGCTTTTTAAACTTCATGTAAGAGGCCTTAGAAGGATCCCAACATGAAGAATAATAGACATGGGTGGCTGCTAAGAACTTGGAACAAACTTAAAATCTCCCTGCTAAAGAGATGGGTTTTGTTCAATCCAATAGAACAACTTTTTTTTAATTACAAAAATAACTAACTACTAAAGGGATGCCTACGAATACTAAAAAGCAAAAGGAATTCTAAGGAGCCTAAAAAATTATCCATGACCAATACATTTCCAATCGGCGAATTAAGTCAAGCAATCTTAGCTCTATATGGCACTGGCGGTACCTCGGCTATCACGAAGTTCATCCCTGCGGTAACGAGGGGAGGACGCCACCACGTTAAAAGTTTACCAAAGGCGACCGTATTTATAGGGTCGTATACCCAATTCCTCGTATAGCCTAAAAAAAAAAACTGAAGGAATTAAGCCAAAAAATTGAGCGGAGGAATGATTGTTGTAACATTGAGTCTTATTCCACTAAATGGTCAAACCAAAGGCTTTCCTAAAAGTATCCAAGCTTTTGAGGGCTTGTTTGATATTTTTCTTCTCTTTAATGGGAGTGAGGAATGGTGTTAGGGTTAGAAGGAAAATATCTAATAGTTAAATGCAAATTTGATCAATAAAACAGAGAAATAAAACACAAAAAATTATAGTAGGAACAAGACAACACAAAAAATTTAACATGGTTCACCCAATATGGGCTACATCCACAAAACCGCAACCATCCAATGATTTTATTATCTAGTGCAAAATATATTACAATCACACGAATAATGCATAATGCAACTCCCATCCCAACTGCTTATAACAAGCCTTTTAGAATCTTCCAGAATTAGGATTCTACAAAGTCAATTTTTTCTTTTGTCGGTGACGAAGCGAAAAATGGGAAAAAAAATTTCTTAGGGGCTATTGCCCCCAAACCCCCACCCGAGGCCTAGCCCAACCCTAGACCTTGGCAAGGATACAAGAAGAGTGTACAATATAGCATAATCAGTGGCCACATACCAACAATCTCCCACTTGGAGACTGATTAGGCTCCACACCAAACAATCTCCCACTTGGAGATTGATCTTGGATGACACCGCTACACTTACAACTCCCACTAGAAATAAGCACCTTGAACCTTGTTGCACTGTTATACTTATAACCATGAAGACCAATTGAAGTTGAAGAGGAGTTTAGCTTCTCCCTTGCCATTGCCTTTGTAAACATATCCACTGGATTTACATCTGTATGTATCTTTTCCAAGTTTACTTGTCCATTCTCCAACACTAACCAAATGAAATGATATCTCAACTGTATGTGTTTGGTTTTAGAGTGCAAGGAAGAATTCTTTACAAGATGTATAGCACTCTGGCTATTTGTAAGCAAATTATTTTTAGCCTATTTTTTTCCCAACTCTTCTATGAAAAGTTGCAACCATATCATCTCCTTTGTTGCCTTTGTTGCAACAACATACTCTGCCTTCATGGTGGATAAAGCAACCACCTTTTGCAATTGAGAAATCCAACTCATTGTTGTCCCACCAACTGTAAATACATAACCTATGGTACTCTGCTTGGTATCTATATCCCTTGCCAAATCTGAGTCAACATAGCCTCTTAAATCAGTATTAGAGCTCCCAAAACATAAACATTTATTAGATGTACCTCTCAAATACCTAAGAATTCATTTTACTGCATTCCAATGCTCAACTCCAGGATGACTCATATACCTGCTAACAACTCCTACAACATGTGTAATATTAGGTCTTGTGCATACCATGGTGTACATTAAACTTCCTACAACTAAAACATATGGTACCTTGGACATTTTTTCTCCCTCCTCTTGTGTCTTTGGACACATATCCTTAGTCAATTTGGCATGGCTTGGAAAAGGTGTGTTGACAGCTTTTGCATTCTCCATATGAAATCTCTGCAACACCTTTTCAACATAATCAATCTAAGATAAAAACAATTTTATGTTTTTCCTATCTCTTGTAATCTTCATACCAATGATTTGTTTCGCTGCCCACAAATCCTTCATAGCAAATGAATTTTCTAACTATTATTTTAACTCCCTTATGTGATCCATGTTAGACCCCGCTACAAGCATATCATCAATATATAAACATAAAATAATGTAGTTATCGTCATCTAACCTCTTAAAAAAAATACAATGGTTTGAATTACACTAACTACAGCCATGCTCGGCCATAAAGCTATCAAATTTAATATGCCATTGTTGAGGTGCTTGCTTCAAGCCATATAAACTTTTCTTCAATTTGCACACCAATTTCTCCTAACCTTTGACCTCAAATCTTTGTGGTTGTTCCATATATTTCCTCTTCCAAATCACCATGGAGAAAAACTGTTTTAACATCTAGTTGTTCCAAATGCAAATCGTTAGTAGCCACAGTACTTAAAACAATTCATATAGAAGTCATTTTAACAATGGGAAAAAAAATTCATCAAAATCAATACCCTTTTTCTATACAAATCCATATACAACTAACCTAGCTTTTAATCTTTTCTTACCTCCATCCTCCTCTTTCAGCCTATAAACCCATTTGTTTGGTAAAGCCTTTTTATCTACAGGCAACTTGCATAAGTCCCAAGTCTGATTTTTATTAAGAAGTCCATTTCTTCTCCCATTCCATGCTCCCACTGAACCTTGGTATCCACCTGCATATCTTCATCATAACATTTTGGTTCACCAACATTAGTTAATAAAATAGAATACAAAGATGAAGAATATTTTTTTGGAGGTCTACTTATCCTTAAGGATTGCCTAACATTCATTGGATTTTGTGGTATTTGTTGTTGTTGTTGCAGAGCATGACGAACCACTTTAACATCATTGTTTGGTGTATCATCCAACACTACATAATCATTTTCTTTCTTCTCATTTCGTTGCAACTAATCTTTGTACAACACTTTCTCATTGAATATGACATCCCTACTTCTCACAATTTTTTTATTTTCAAAATCTCAAAACCTATAACCGAATTCATCAATGCCATATCCAAAAAATATACACTTCTTTGATTTTGCATCAAACTTGGTTCTATTTTCATAATTTACACATGCAAATGCTTCACAACCGAAGGTTTCGAGAAAATAATAACTCACCTTCTTACTGTCCATGCTTCTCTAGAATACCATAACCAGAAAGTTAGAAGGACCTGTTAATTAAAATAAACAACAATGTTTTGTACCTCTACCCACATGTTTAAAGGCATCTGCATGCAATCATAGTTTATTACTTGCGCTCATTATTCGTTTTTATTCCTGAAACAGCCCTCCATTTTCATGTGTGTGGAGTCCTTGGGACCATTCTGCGCCTACAGAATACCATTAGAGACAATAATCTTCGAACTCTTTGTTGCAATACTCTACCGATATCAAATCGAGGACATTTTAAATTTTTACGTCTCATTCTCAATCAAGCTTCTCCATTTCCTAAAAGTTTCAAATACATCAGATTTCCAACTAAGGAAATAAATCGATACCTTCCTTGTTGCATCATCAATAAAAGTGACATAATACCAAGAACCACCAAGAGAAGATACTTGAGCCGGTCCCCATAATCCATATGCACAAGCTCCAATTTCTCATTTTTCTTTTGCTTCCCATCCTTGAGAAAACTAACTCTCTTTTGTTTGCCATACACACAACTTCCACATAAATCTATGTTAACACATTTTAGACCTGGTAAAAATTATTTGAATAAAATACTTTCATACCTTTTGCACTCATATGCCCAAGTCTATTATGTCATAGTGTTGATTCGGAATCCATAGCAACTGTCTGATTTTTTGCCTACTAAACTGCAACAACTGTTCCTGAACATTGATTTTTATCTACAATAGCTAAAGTAGAAGGAATAGTATGACCTGTACAAAGATATAAGGTGCCTACTTTCACACCTTTTTTCTACCACTAAGGCACCTTTTGTAACCTTCCAATTTTTATCACTAAATGTAACAACACAACCTTCATCATCTAGTTGCCTTACTAAAATTAAATATCTTCTTAACTTTGGAGCGTGCCTTACCTCATGTAGTAGCCAATGATTCTCATTCTGCAACTTAATATTGATTCTTCCCTTTCCAATAATCTAACAGGGTGCGTTATCTCCCAAATAAACTATCCCAAAATCCCCTTGGACATAATCAAGAAAATAACTTCTATGGGGTGTAGCATGAAATGAAGCTCTAAATCTAACACCCAAGAATTATCAACATTATCAAGGGAAAGAATCAAAGCATCCTCATCAGATTTATTACTTACCACATTTGCCTCTTTATTGCCTTTTTTTTTGTCTCCTTTATTTTTATGAGACGAACAATCTTTCTTTAAATGACCTGGCTTACCACAATACCAACAATCCCTCTTGTCTCTAGATTGGGACCTTTTGTCCTTTGATTTTCCTTGTGAATTCCCATGACTTCAAGAATTGTTTCCTCTCCTTTGTTCTTCCCCTACTTTCTACATTCAAAACACTACCTGATGTGGATGTTCCACCTGAGCTTTTCCTATGAATTTTCTCGCTCAAAATAACACCAACAACATCAACAAATTTCAATGTATTCAAACCAGAAACAAAATTGCTAACAACCATTACCAAGCTATTCTAGCTTTCAGGCAAAGAACACAAAATCAAGAGATCTCTAACTTCATCAAAGTTTACATTTACAGAAGTTAATTGACTAGTTACCATATTAAACTCATTTAAATTTTTAGCAACTGACCCACCTTCTACCATTTTCATATTAAATAAATGCTTCATAAGAAATACCTTATTCAAAGTGGAAGGCTTTTCATATAACTTCACCAAGATTTCCATCAATTCTTGAATTTTCTTTATTGTTGTAATATTGAACACCACCGATTGTGCTAGGCATAAATGAATACTACCAAGTGCCTTTCTATTGAAAATATCCCAATCCTTATCAGACATTGTTGAGGGTTTCTTGGTTTTCCCTTCCAATGGCCACCATAAATCCTTCTGATAGAGGTAGTCCTCCATTTGCATCTTCCATAACTGATAGTTCTTCCCATTGAACTTCTCAACCTTCAACTTACCCTCGTCTACAATTACTCCCACTCAACCATGAGACCTTCCTACAGAGGATAACCAAACACAACCTTGCTCTAATACCACTTGTTAGGGTTAGAAGGAAGATATCTAATAGTTAAATGCATATATGATCAATAAAATAGAGAAATAAAACACAGAAAATTATAGCAGAAACAAAACAACACAGAATTTAACGTGGTTCACCCAATATGGGCTACATCCACAAAACCACAGCCATCCAATGATTATATTATCTAGTGCAAAACATATTACAATTACATGAATAATGCCATACTACAACTCTCATCCCAACCGCTTATAACAATCTTTTTATAAGCTTCCAGAATTAGGATTCTACAAAGTCAGTTTTTTCTTTTATTGGTGATGAAGTGAAAAAAATGGGAAAAAAATCTTGGGGGTTGTTGCCCCTAAACCCCTGCCAGGGGCCCAACCCAACCCTAGACCTTGGCAAGGATACAAGAAGAGTGTACAGTATAGCATGATCAGCTACCACATACCAACAAATGAGTCATCTATAAAGTGGTCATTGACAAGTTGATATCAATGATCAGGTAAGGAAATATCTTTGACCATCCCTTGAGACATAGAGTGGGCTATGATGTATCCAAAACCTTCAGTCATAAGCACATAGAGGGAAAGAGCCAAGGGACAACCCTAGTGAATAGAGAAAAAGATCCCAAAGGCATTGGATTGGTTGTCATTGATGTTGATGCAAGCAAAGGCATCAATAAAGATCATGGTAACAGATTGGATGAAGTGAGACCAAAATTATAAGCATGAAGCATGGCCAAAATCAAGGGTCATTCAATGTGATGATAAGCCTTGGGAAAATCAAATTTCAATAATAGAGCCTTCGATTGTGAGCATCTAACTGATTCTATACATTCCCAAACCACAATGATATTATCAAGGATGTACCTATATTTTATGAAACCAATTTTCTTTGGCTACACAATTTGTAGCAAATGACATACTTTTAAAGCCAGATTTTTGGAAATGATATTTTATGACACATTGAAAAAGGTGATAGGCAGTTAGTTATAGATATCTTCCAAATCTCCAAATTTAGGTTTGAACTTTATGTTTCCTTTGTTAATGAATTTTCCTAATGATTGGGAGTGGAAAGATTCGAGATGAAATTTATGCAAATCCTCGCCCACATAACCCCAAAGGGATGTGTACAATTCACAAGGGAAGCCATCATAGCTAGAAGCCTTGTCATTGATCATGGTGAGCACAACCTCTTTGAGATTAGCAATAGAGAGAAAATGATCACAAAAGGCTTGTTGTGAGGAGGAAATCTGACAAGCTAGAGTAATTCCTACAAAGCATGGTCTTGTTTGAAAGAGTTTTCCTTGGTTGTGAAAAATTGCACATAATGCTTGACAAAATCCTAGAGAATATCCAACAAATCCATGAGAATGGCTTGGCAATACTTGATCTACTTAATACCATGAAAGGTGTGGCAAGATTTGAAATCTTGAAAAGAATATTTAGAGGCTTTATTCCCCACTTTAAGCTTTTGCATCAATTAGAAGCTCCACCAATAGGTCATCTATAGGTTTCCCTTATGGGTGGTAGACCACTAACAAGGAAGTCACAACCAACCTCATTGTCCATGGTCCCTTCTCACAACTGATGGAGAAACTTGGGAGCAACCATATTGGTTGCCACGAGCAAAAAGACTTTGTCCTCATGAGATCCTACGAGGAGGCAAATGACCCCAAGAGGAAGAGAGAGATGGGAGAACTTTGGTAATAGCATAAGGGACATTACCCCAATGGTCAAGAAGCACATAAATTTGAGACACTTCTAGGGAAACTTTGATAGCTTGGACTTGGATCTATAATAAAAATTAGAACAAATAATAACTTTAGAATAAAGTGAAATATGATGATCAATAGAGAAATTAGCAAAAATTGTAGAATTTGTATCTTTTCATATGTTAAAGAGAATCTCTACCCTAAAATAATTCCAAATCTAGTTAACCTTGTGAGGGATATGAGGCCAATCCCCCAATAGAAACATATGTAAGGAGAAAGGATTTGATCTAAAGGAATTGAAAAAATCATGAATCTAGGTCTAGAGCTTCTAGGATTTAGGGAAAAACTAGAAGAGATGCTTAAAATACTACGACTACCCATAAAAAGGGAAACAAGGAACTCAGATGCCCAAATGGGAAATTTGAGACCCCACAGGAAGGCCTTGGAAAAAATACCTAGACAAAGTGGGCCAATTTTGGTTCAAGAATAGCTAATCAAATGGTCTGAAATCTATGTTAGCAAATGAAAATTGCAAATTGCAAATTCCTTAACATTGGAATCATGCGTAGAAGGGGAGAGAAATAGTGATATCCATGCTGAGGTTTATAATTGTGTGAGTTAGTGCTTGGATACCAATTTTGTGAACCATATCAACCAAAATTGCCTCCATGGTTGTATCAAAAGGTTTGGTGATCCTAGTTAGAAAGGAAAACTTAGCCTTATTTTCATTCCATGACATGAGACTCAAAAATTTTGGAGAATAAATCTTGAAAAAATTAAATTCCCTTTTTGTGGAACCTCAAGGAATGTACCAAAGCAAATTTGACCAAAGGGTGACCTTGGACTTGGAAAATGAGGACCATCAAATATTATGTTGATTAACAGAAATACCATCACCAAAGCCTAAACCATTCCATAAAATCCAAGTCTTTGTGGTTTCCCAAGCTCTCCAAATGTTATTGATAGAAAAAATTCCTTCAATGTGAACTGAATTCTTCATGGTGAGAAGGGTTTGAAGCCTAATCCCCTTCAAAGTTAAACATCCAAAAGGATGCCCAGAGGTGATACAACGTCAAACCAAATTTTCCAAGCTTCATCTCCATTAAGGGCACAAATAATCCATTTGAAATAGAGAACCAAACTTTGGCATGGCATGGATAAAATCCCCAAACCTCTAAATTTAGGAGGGGGAAAACAAAATTCCCATGCAGCCTAATGGAAACTCTTGTGGTTTTCTAAGTAGCCTAGAAAAAATCATAGAGAAGTTGTTTCAGCTTCATGTAAGAGGCCTTAGAAGGATCCCAACATGAAGAATAATAAACATGGGTGGTCGCTAGGATCTTGGAACAAAATTAAAATTTCTCTACTAAAGAGAGGGGTTTCGTGATCCAATAAACCAACTTTTTTAATTATGGAAATAACTAATTGTCAAAGGGATACTTCTGAATGCTAAAAAGAAAAAGGAATGCCAAGGAACCTAAAAATTTCTCCATGACCAATCCATTTCCAACTAAAGGCCTTGAACCAAGAAAGTGAGAGGAGGAAGATTTATTTTTAACATTGAGTCTTATTCCACTAAATGGTCAAACCAAAGGCTTTCCAAAAAGTATCCAAATATTTGAGGAGTGATTGATATTTCTCTCCTCTTCAATAAGAGTGAGGAATGAGTCATCTACAAAGTGAACATTGATAATTTGAGCTTATGGACAAGGTAAGGAAATATCTTTTACCATCCCTTGAGACATAGAGCAGGCTATGAGGTATCCAAAACCTTCAATCACAAGCACATAGAGGGTAGGGCCCAAGGGACAACACTAGTGAATAGAGTGAAAGTTCCCAAAGGTATTGGATTGGTTGTCATTGATGGTGATGCAAGAAAAAGGCATCAACAAAGAGCATGTTAATAGATTGGATGAAGTGAGACCCAAATCCAGAGTATGAAGAATGGAAAAAATAAAGGGTCATTCAATGTGATGATAAGCCTTGGAAAAATCAAATTTCAAGAATAGAGCCTTTTATTGTGAGCATCTAGTTGATTCTATACCTACCCAAATCATAATGACATTATCAAGGATGTGCATGTATTTTATGAGACCAATTTTCTTTGGCTACACAATTTTCAGGAAATGACATAATTTAAAGTTAGAGCTTTAGCAATGATCTTGTATGACACATTGAAAAAGGTGATAGGCTGCTAGTTACGGATATCTTCCAAATCTCCAAATTTAGGTATGAACTTTATCTTTCCTTTATTAATGAATTTTCCTAATGACTAGGAGTGGAAATATTCAAGATGAAATTTATGCATGTCCTGACCCATATAATCCCAAAGGAATTTGTAGAATTCATAAGGAAAACCATCACAACTAGAAGCCTTATCATTGGTCATGATGAGCACAACCTCTTTGAGATTAGAAATAGAGAGAAAATGATCACATAAGTCTTGTTGTGAGGAGGAAATCTTACAAGCTAGAAGCATTCCTACAAAGCATGGTCTTGTTTGAAATATTTTTCCTCAGATGTGAAAACTTGATCACAATACTTTCCAAAATCCTAGAGAATATCCAAAAAATCCATGAGAATGGCTTGACAATCCTTGATCTTCTTAATACCATGAGAGGTGTGGCAAGCTTTGAAATTTTGAAAAAGAAAAAATAGAGGTTTTATTTCCCACTTTAAGCTAGTGCATCCTAGATTTTATTTGAGAACCTCTAGTTTAGTGATTATCCACAATATGCCTATGGTTCCTAAGCTTTTTCACCCTAACTTGCAAAGTAGGGGAGAAGGGATTGACTTTCTTAGTGTGGTTTTCTTCCTATTTGAGTCATTAGCAAGGCTTAATTTCTAGAACACACAAATTCCCTTGTCACTTAATGAAATTCACCAACCTATTTACCTTGTGAAATCACTACATGATTCTCAATGAAAGTTTGTTTTTTTAGTAGAGGTTAGATTCTAATTGTTGAAGTTTTTGTCACATAATTCCAACACCATATGAGCATGTGAACTAGTGGTTTCGTGGCAATTTTTTTCCTTATTGAATTCCCCTTCTTAGATTATATAATCAAATAGAACTAATATGGGTAGGTCACCAATTTTAGGTGTTAGACATTCTCTAGCTTTTTCTATGTGTAAAACCTAAAGTGTCTTATGATAAAAATGAATTATTATCTTCGTGCCTATAATGTAGCAATGTCACTATTTGGTATCTTCTATAATGGAAACAATTCTTTTATAAATGTGTAGTAGTAATACACCATGTTGTTGAATGTATCTAAATGGAAAATAACAAGATTCCCATATTTATTGAGAATTGTGATGAGTGCACAGTCAGATGCACAAATTTGAGTACAAAAGGGGTATGCATGCTAGGTAGTTCATAGACTTGTTTCTTGAGCTCCTCAAAAGTGTGATATTATGTAAGTGTCCAAATGAATGTTATCTTAGTGCTCATAATTTGACTTAGCAACCGAGAAATATGCAATAATACAAAGACAAACATGTGGTATAAGTTCAAATTTATAAGAAAATTATACAATTTGATGATGTTGCATAAAGTTGATGAATCTCAAATCACCTTAATTTTCTCTAGATCTTCATAGATTATTCTTTAATTAATGATGTATCCAAAATATTGGATTTACATTATTCCAAAGGTATACTTGCTAATGTTTTATTGCATTGCTTTAGAATGTCCAAAATGCATGAGACATGCTCCACATGTTCCTCTCAAGTCTTGTTGAATATGAGGATGTCGTCCAAATAGACGTATAAAAGATGGTGAAGGATCACAAGATACCATTTATAAGGCACATGAATGTTGCTAGTTCATTTTCCAATCCAAAGGGAATAACCATAAATTCATACAATCCATCCTTGGTTCTAAATGTAATTTTCCAAACATCTTAATACTTCATGATATTCTAATTTGAGGTCAATATTTTTTTAAAAAATGCACCACAAAGCTATTTGATATATCATCGATGCATAGAAGAGAATGTAAATTCTTCACTATGATCTTGTTGAGCCTATGATATTGAATGTAAAGGAACCATGTGCCATCCAGCATGGCACAAGGATTCTCAAACTAGCACATAGAGAAGAGTTAGACTTAATATTTCCCTAATCAATAAACCCCTCTATTTGACACAAAAATTCATAACTTCTAAGCAAATTTGTGATAGAGAGGACTATTATGAAGAGGGGATACAAGAATCAAATTGATTATGTACTACACCATAAAAAATATGTTAGAATATATTTAAAATCTTCAACATGGTTTAATCCAAAATAAAATCAATAAAAATGGACTATGGAAATTCAAGTTGTATATGTTTGCACTATTTAAAGATAACTATGTATTGTTGTAATATCTTATTGATTTTTTTAGATAATGCTTCCATAAACCTCGTATATTTCGAACACATGTATTCACTCTTTTATAAGTGTCTTAGGGAAAACCATGAGAAGCACAAACTTGCATGTATGTGAGATGATCTTAGAAGATTACTTGGTAAAGATAAAGAATACTTTAGTATTTAATGAAGACATTTGAAGATATAAATATCGAGCACCAACATAAACTATTCATCTCTATGGTTTTGTTTAATATACACTATTCCTACCATACACATATTGTCTCCAAACTATAATATCATAAACTTACAATGGTGCACTATCCAAGTAACTATGTCCTACATGGGTTTGATTACATACTTTAAAACAAATTAGTGTTCCACCTAAATATATTTTCCTTTTTGTAACCATCACAACAAGTATTCTCTCAAGTGTGCTTTAATGGAAAGACCCAAGTAATTTATGGTATCTTATGCAATGATGTTCTTTTAGTTGCTACTATTGATTATTACATGCACTTTTTGTCTATTAACCTAGCACTACATATGGAAGAGACACATTCCTTTAAAGTATTGATTGTCATAGCACTTGTGTTGAGACATTGTGTCCCCTAAATAGTATCCTTGGACTATTAAAAATATGATGTTTCATGATGAGAAATTGTTGCACATAACATTCAACATCAATGTACATGAAATCATGTGATCGCAATAACACCATTAATCACCTTGCATCTTCTTGTCCTTGTTCTTTCTTAGCATGTGGCTTTTAAGTACTACATTGAAAATTTAAAGTCCAAAAAAATAGAAAATTTGTACTACTTCTATTCACAAATTGAAATAAATAGGATATAGTGGTTGATTACAAAGATTGTATCTAGGAATGAATATTCTCATGATTAGAAAGCGGAAAAATGTCTAGTTGCTTTATCTATGACTATAGAATGTCTATTATTCAACTATGTCAATGTGAGAGACATGTAGATATAAAGAACGCATTATACTATAATTAGAAATAAGAAATGGAAATTGCAAATGATTTGTTCTTAATCATTAATACACCAACTATTCGATTGGTTGTGTTTCCCAATAGTTAGCATTATGTTATATGTCCAGAGTCGTCCATGTGTATATATGTTGAAATCACCATGTATTGTGTGAGGCTATGCAAATCCATGTGTGGGAATGACAATTAATAATGTGTAGATTCATGGAGTAACATGTGATAACATGAAGACACGTGCACTAAGTGAAAGTGTTGTACAAAAGAGAAAAGTAGTGTCAATTGTTAAGGCATTTATAATGTTATCAAAGGCTTGCATGATTGCATTATTTTCTTAATAAATCTATTTAAGATAATTTAATTAATATTAAATAATAATAATTTATTTAATAGATAAAGAAAATATTTTTATTTATTCCATATTTTTAGTGTACTTTAGTCCATAATTTATCATGTATTTTTATAAATTATTTTAGCCCTTCCACTTGAGTGTACCTTCATAGTACTCTAGTCTCTCAACTTTTTGGCTTAAGGGATGTTATGAATCCATCTATGATTTCTAATGACACAATAGTTTAATATGCACATAATGTCATATGAAACTTGATGTAACTTCTTATGATTCATTATCTTTTGAGGCCCATAGTACACTTGACTATCATGTTGTCCTATACACATCCCATTCACCAACATAGTAAGTACATAATAGGAAATAAATGAAAAAGTGGAGCTTTTTGTAATAGCTTTCAATCTTCATCTTGATTATTTGAGTATTATGGTGATCATTGAAGATCAATCTACAAAATCTTCCTCACCACTCATAACTCCTTTTCACAACCAAACTTCTAGTAACTTGTCATGGACCTTCACAAATTAATGATGTAGTCAATATATGTCCATTTACAATCCTAGAGGCATCATAAATTATTGCAACAATGAGTTCCTATTTAATACTTCTTTCATATTAATGATTAAACACATGATAATGGATTCAAATTTCTCTATTGACTCTTTCAAATAACATGAACTTACAATAAATCCAATTAATGAAAATTTAAAAGAGCCACTAAAGTAAATAACACACCTACTGCTCTCTTTTTGCCAATGTATATTTTTATTTTTTTGTTTTCATAGTTTGTGTGTTCATTGCAATTATGTAGATGATACAAAGCCAACTTTTACAATGCATGTTAATGCAAGAAGTCATAAAAATATCTTTTTGCTTAATGACCCTCTTTTGCTTTCCTTTGTTTTTGTTTTATCTTTGTGTTTCCCTATAGATTTGGGTTTATGCAAAGTATTACAAGTCTCTTCAACACACTTTTATTCATGTTGACCAAAAACATAACTCCCTTTGTTTATTGGTTTATACTAACTATTTTAATTTATATTACAATTGATTTTCTTATCCTTTACTTCTCATCAATTTTCACTCTTTCTACATAACTTATTGGCCTTTTCTAATGCTTTGTTTTTTGTATTTCAATTTTCTCACATGTTCACTTTATTTTACATTTACTTTGCCATATCAACATGTGTTTGTACACCTTCATTGACCTTACACACATATCTATGTCCCCTTTACACTTATTGGCACATGTCCTTTGCACACACCTTATAGCTTGACTTCCTCACTTGGGGCATATACTAGCATTATCACTTGAGCTAAGTAATTTGGCATCTCCTTTTGGAGAAACATGTACTTATTACTACATCTTCTATCATACCACTACATGTACATAAGAATGTCTTGCATGGTGTGCTTTTCCATTGGTATTATTTTTTATGGCATTCATCTTATGGTACTTTCAATATCACATCATAAACCAATATTTTGTTGCTTTTACATGTCATGCATGACACTTTTTGTTACAAATATACAATCACATATTTTACACTAGAAATAGCATGCTCTTACAAGATTAAATTTGGCATGAAGCCACCTTACTTTCACCCATGCTTGTCATCACTTTGGGTACAAAATTGGGAATGTCCATCACACAATCTTTTAAATAATTATGTCATAATGATATTTTATAAACTTGCTATGTCATTTTTCACAATCATAAATTTGTTTTACTAAAGTCATTTTGCAAGTACTTGTCTACAAATTTGAAAAAGTTGCTCTGCTACCATGGAATCACAAGGCTCCATTCTTACCTCAAATATTGATTTTTCCTTCTACTTATCTTCCTTTTTCATGTGATGCAGAGGGTACTCCCCTCTCTCAATCAAACACAAAAATCAAACTCACAAGGAGTGCTCTACCTCAAAAATAATTGCAGCAACAAATACTACTCTATTCAAATTCAATATCCAAATCAAAACAATTCCCCACAAAATATAAACAATTTCATTATGCAATCTCCCAATGTTAACTCATTTATAAATTTGCAACTTTTAATACAAACAAGAATTTTATCAATTTGCATACATTGATGTGACTTGCATTTTTCAAATTATTTGTTCTCTTTGTTTTGAGCCCTACTCTCCACAACCCATTTCCAATATTATATTTGGTGTCCACCTTAACATTAGTTGTGCATTTTATTTCCTCAATCCAAAACCCTTTGCCTAACTGCCACTTTCTCTCTACTATGTTGTCTTTTTCTTCTCATCATATGATGCCTCATTTCTCCCAATTATATGGGCAACCTTTGTCTTCCTCATCTGTGCATTCTTTTTCATTAAAATTGAACGCCTACCTTATATGCAGCCCCTGTTATTATTGTTTCTTTCTGCAATTTCTAGAAATTGTTCTTCCTCTTTATGATGCACACCACTTCTCATGTAGCTTCCAAACTACCTAATTGCAATTTAAAAATGCTTTTAAAATGTTTGGTCCTCTCTTCTTCCACTCAACCCCCTCTCACATTTGACCTGCCTTTTTTATTCAATTCTCGGCTATCCTTTGGTTATAGAATGCCCCTTCATTTTCAACTTCCTATTAGCATGTCCAGCAAATTTTGTTGCATTTTATTTATTTTTTTAAATTAAATTATGGTATTCATTTTGTATTTATCCTTATAAAATGGTGTTTCATTCTTGCAGCTACACAGTTTAAAGATAATTTATTATTCGACATTGAAACCGTTGAGAGTAGCACAGTTGTCGGCAAGTGGAAAATGCAAAGTATTTTGTTTCAC
The DNA here is from genome assembly GCA_007258455.2 of Sequoia sempervirens. Lineage (NCBI taxonomy): Eukaryota > Viridiplantae > Streptophyta > Pinopsida > Cupressales > Cupressaceae > Sequoia > Sequoia sempervirens. The sequence continues at coordinate 122,645,985 of VDFB02256132.1, forward strand.
TTAAAAAAAATATTAATTGTGTGTTATAAGCCCCCCATGTCCTCTGCAAAAGGATTTCACTCCATCTCTCATAAATTTTGAAAATTTAAACTTTTCGTAAACTGCCAACATTTTTTAACTAAATTCTAACTTTAAAATATATCAAACTAAGAAAGACATGAATTTGTTTTTTCTTCACTTTTCACGTGGTACCTACAAGAATTTCCTTGCAAAAGAATTTTACTTGATTCCTTACAAACTTTTCAAAAAAAAATTGAAAACTACCCATGGAGACTTAAAACGATGTTTTGGTGAAAACTTTAATTTGACAATTTGACTGCACAACATAGTTCCTTGCATTGGAAGATGCCAAAAAAACCTAAGAAAACCAAAACTGAAATAAACAACTACAAATCTTTTTGGTTGATGTGGGTAACTCGTTCACCTAAGATGCTCCTGAATTGGACACACCAGGTAGGAAGATTAAGAGCATACGCTCACAATGGTGGAGTTGGGTGATAGAATCACTCTTCAATATTGCAAACAATCTGCAATGAACTCCATCGATGTATCAAATGCACCAAAACTATTTCCTCCTTTTCTTCCAGGACTTCTTTGAAACACATGTCATCTTCCTTCGACAACACCACACCCTCTTCTTCTTTCCCCTCATGGACTCATGTCCACCATGAACTATCCTTCGCCAAATTATTCCTCCTCTTTTCTCCCTATTTGTGGTATTCAACCCATCATAGATCGACCTCCTCCACCAAAATCCTACACCATCCATATCACCATTTGCAACATCCTCCCCAAACTTTGCATCTATTGCTTCATGGAAATTAAATATTTTCATGCACTCTTCTCCATATCCTTCAATAGAAAATGAACTTGGAAAACAACATCATCACAAAATACAATACTATTTATCTTGTTCTTCTCCTCGACTACAACATCATCCTTCGCGGCAATATCTCGCACAACTGCTTCACATTCCATCGCTTTGGCATCTTCAGTTTCCTCTTGCTCAATCTATTCTTCTTCTTTCTCCATGCCTTCCTCATGGCATGTCTTCATTATGACTCAATCATTTGCATTGGTAGGGGCTTCTCTCACTTCTTTGTCCTTCCCTCTTGGCGTGCAACACTTGTTTCTTCTATTCTTCTCTATGTTGTCCTTTTTCTTCTCGCTTTTCTTTATTACTTTCCTTTCACCTTTTCCAATGTTCTCCAATTTCTCGATCCTTGCCTCAATCTTTCCCAGATCCTTATGGACCATCTTCCCCTTTTTCTCGAACTTTTCATTCTCCACTTTCTCCCAATATTGTTCCCAAAACAATATTCTCACGAGTCTCGTCATGACCCACCCTATCTTTATCTGCTACAATCTTCCACAAATCACATTCTTCGTGGTTTCAAGCTCTCCCATTGCTTAAGACTCCTCACACACCTACAACAGCCTTCACAAGCTTCTTCTCTACTGCTTTTTTTCTTCCTCTCTACCCACTAGTCCTAGCATAAGCTGCTTCACATTCGACAATCTATTTATGCACTCAAAACTTATGGCTGGGATACCAATTGATGCAAAGAGTACTCCCCTCTCTCAATCAAACACAAAAATCAAACTCACAGCCAATGCTCTACCTCAAAAATAATTGTAGCAACAAATACTACTCTATTCAAATTCAATATCCAAATCGAAACAATTCCCTACAAAATACATACAATTTCATTCTACAATCTCCTAATGTAGACTCATTTAATACAAATGAGAATTTTATCAATTTACATACATTGATGCAACTTGCATTTGTCAAATTCTTCGTTCTATTTGTTCTGAACACTACTCTCCACAACCCTTTTCCAATATTCTATCTAGCATCCACCTTAACATTGGTTGTGCGTTTTATTTCTTCAGTTTGAAACTCTTTGTCTGACGACCACTTTCTCTCTATTGTGTTGCCTTTTTCTTCTCATCATATGGTGTCTCATTTCTCCCAATTATATGGTTAGCCTTTATGTCTTCCTCATATGTGCATTACTTTTAATTAAAACTGAACACTTACCTGATATGCAACCCCTCTTATTATTGTTTCTTTTCACAATTTCAAGAAATTGTTCTTACTATTTATGTTGCACGCCACTCCTCATGTAGCTTCCAAACTGCCTCATTGTAATTTAAAAATGTTTTTAAAATGGTTGCAACCTAGTCCTCTCTTCTCCCATGCAAGCCCCTCACATTTGACCTACCTTTTTTATTTTTAATTCTTAGCTATCCTTTGGTTATAGCATGCCCCTTCATTTTCCACTTCCTATAAGCCTATTTAGCAACTGTTGTTGCATTTAAAAAATAAAAAATAAAAAATCTTATAGTATTCATTTTGTATTTATCCTCATAAAAATGGCATTTCATTCATTGTAGCTACACAATTTAAAGATAATTTATTATTGAACTTTGAAACTATTGAGTGTGTCATGGGTGTACAAGGGTGGAAAATGCAAAGTACTCTTTTTCACTTGAAAAAATTTTCAATTGTGTGTTATGACCCCTCAAGTCCTCTGCAAAAGGATTTCACTCCAGCCCTCAAATTTTGAAAATTTAAACTTCCTATAAACTGTCAAAACTAGGAGAGATATGAATTCAATATTTTTTTCACATTTCACATGGTACCTCAAAAGGATTTTTACTTGATTCCTTACAGATTTTCCAAAAATAATTTTTGATAACTGCCCATGGAGCCTTAAACGGTGTTTTGGCAAAAACTTCAATTTAAGAATTTGACTACACAACACAGTTCCTTATGTTGAGATATGTCAAAACAAAACCTAAGCAAACTAAAACTAAAATAAACAATTGCAAATCTTTTTGTTTGATGCGGATAACTCATTCACCCAAATGTTTTTGCATCATCATGCAAGATTCATGGAGTTCACACATACTAAACTAGAAGCAAACAATAAAAGATAAAAATTTAAAAGTAAAAAGTTGTCACACTTTTATAAAGAAAACAACCAACACTTATCCAACTTTTAAACTTGAATCACTAAAAAGACATGTATTTTGAATTTTAAAAATAAGTTAAACTAATAAAATGTGTATTTTTTAATATAATTTATGTTCATTTTTTAAAAAATTAGAAAATTGTTTGAACATAGTTTTTTTTATAAATTGACACTATAATTTAGTTGTTGATAAAATAAAAAATTAAGTTGCATGTAACATTGATCTTTATATAGTAAAAGAAAAATTCCTTCAATTTTTTTTCTATGTATTGATAACTTGAAACTTTAGTGCATGGATTTTTTTAAAAAAAATTGATACATATTTTTTGAAATAAATATTAAAATGTGAATTAAAAACACAATTGTTTCCATTGTCAACTTTCATATTAACTATTTATCTAAAGTTTAAAAAATATGCCATCTTGATATATAATCATTGTAGTGCATGGATTTGAAAAAAAAAAATCGATACATATTTTTTGAAATAAATATTAAAATATGTGTATTAAAAACACAATTGTTTTCCATTGTCAACTTTCATATTAACTATTTATCTAAAATAGAAAAAAAAATATACCATCTTGATATATAATCACTTTAGTGCATGGATTTAAAAAAAAAATTGATACATATTTTTTGAAATAAATATTAAAATGTGTATTAAAAACACAATTGTTTCCATTGTCAACTTTCGTATTAACTATTTATCTAAAATAGAAAAAATGATACCATCTTGATATATAATCTTAAAAAAAAAATTACCATTTCTCTTTACATATAATCAACCTAATATTTTTGTGTTGATAATATACTTTTAATAAAAATAAAATATAAAATATAAATAATTAAACTTAAAATATATTTTTGAAAACTACATTTATGGATCTGCATAAGTTATTTTTATATTTAAAAAGGTTGTTGACATTATAAGACTTGTTGAAACATTAAGTTTTTCAAATAATTTTATTTTTTTGGTAAATTGGCCTCAAAATGGTGTTACATATGCATTTATCCAACAATTTTAGTTGGAAAAGTTGTAGACATAGCTAACTTAATTAGAATAAATCTTAGTAGATCATATGTTTGATCATATCTAACTTAAATTCGCTTGTACTTATAAGTTGGTCAAAAGTGACAACTTTGTACTTCTACCCAAAAGCTCATACCTTGTCCTTTTATTCCTTTGTCTTACACCTATTTTTGGTACTACTATAAATACGTCTCAATGCTCAATTTGTCTTATTTAGCACATAAGTTGCCCTATGCCTATCACGTTGCATACCTCATCCTTGTTATAGACAAGACAAATCTAAATATTTATTAATATTGTTAGAACAAGCACATATCCTCTTTTAAAGTTTCATTAATCATTGTTCATCAACAAAAAGTTTTTGCATGTTATCATGAAAAATGTAGACCCTCTAAAAACAACAATTCCCTAAGGCACTTTTAAGAACTTGTATCAAACACAAGTACAATGTAAAAGCAAATAGGTACCAAAATCATAACAAAAAATGACAAATCCAAGAGAAAGTGTCCAAGCATTAAAAAACAAGTGCAGCCTAGTCTCAAGTAAGCTTGAATTTATAATATATGTTTATCCTACTCCATCATCATACACAACACATAAAAAAATTCATCAATTACAACAAAACTACAAACAAGCTAAGCTCTTCTAGCGTCTTGAATTTATCATTTATATTTACTATAGTTGCAAGGCCTGCCCAAACTCGCCCAAGCTTGATGAATCCCAGGGAAAAGTGGTTGAAACAAGTCCCAAAGACTTGAGAACTAGGTATTGGGTGAGTAAGTCTCATCTACAAAACTCAGCCATGCCAATCAAGTGAAAAATAAAATAAAATTGTAACACATGAACACATAAAATGGTCTTTAACACTTCAAAATCATATACATTTTATTCGCACACTAGCAAGGAGCAAAGCAATAATTGAAGCTAAAAATACAATCTATTGAAACAAAAACTAGCAAACATTGTTTCAACATAATTGTGAAAAATGGCCAACCCTTAACACCAATGTAGGGTTGCCAACCCCTAACCCCTACTCTAGATATTGTAAAACAAAAATTAGGCCAACCACATATAAAAGCATTGTCTTTTAAACATTAAGTTTTTTTCCAATTAATTTGGTTTGCCAAGTTAATCCAACCACATGTAAAAGCATTGTTTTTTAAAGATTGAGTTTTTTTACAATTAAATACAATCTCTATTATTGGTTTGCCAAGTTAATCCCTATCCTAACTAATGTTCCTATAGCAACATTTACTAACTTCTCTAAAGTAAACAAATACAACTCCACAATATTAGTTATGTTGAATTCAATAATACAAGCTCCTTCCTTCCACAATTCATGTTGTAATTTTTATTTTTGATGCCATAAGTATCATAAACTTTGAGAAAATTTATATAATGAAAATATTATTTCATTCAACTCAAATCCTCATTTGTACTCATTTGATCTATCCTCACTAATGTATGTGATTAAAGTAGTTTCTAATAGATAAAATGATATTGTTACACTAATGTATGTCTTTATAGTTGATTTATTAATAGGTGCATGGTAGAAGATTTAGATCCTTCAAAAATCTCTATATTAAATCACCTTGCCCAACAAGTGTCTTGTAACTATAACATCTACTATATCAATCTTTAAATATATTTCTGTCGTATCTAATGCTTTTATCATCACTTAGAATGCCCTAATTTGATTATAATGTGTTTACTTTCCCTACAATTTCAAATGTATTTATACAATTTTCTTTGATTGGATTTTATTTCAAACAAGATTGAAAAGTTAGACCGATGTTACAAACTACAAGGTAGAGCCCAAAATACTTGCAAATTGTTAAAAATGCCTTACCAAGGCTTCAAACAATCCCAATAGGTAGGCTTAATGCAAGAAAACGTTTAAGTATTTACCATTTTAATAAGTTTAGTTGCAAGTAAAATGTTTTGTATCTTGTTAATATTAATGATTATGGATAATAATTTTGTAAAAATCCCTCTGGTTTCACATCAAATTGAATGAAATACTCCCGTTCGCTGCAATACCCCCTAAACCTAAGTCTAAGATGTTTCAGATCGAATTGAGTCAAATACTGCCCTTTATTGAAATATCACATTAGACTGTCTTCCATGTATGTTTTGGCTCTTTCATTTCAAGTTAAACATCAATCATTATCATCTTTAGTTGCAAAATCAAACCATTAATGCAATCAGTTAATATTAATTTTATATCAAAAAGATTCAAATATCTCGTGAATGGAGCAAGCCATCTCTTAATAATTGTGTTTGGATGGTCAGACCAAAATAATTACAAATTAATTCATCCAAAAATACAGTATGGAATATATTCATAATTCAAATGGTTATTCATTTATAGATTGTTTTATCTTTTCTTTTTTATAAAGGAATATTAGCAACGTGAGCATTTGAAAATCAAGATACGTCAATTTCATATTATCAATAGACAGATATTTTTCAAATATTGCTGAGTTAAGAATACAGTGTTCAAGAAGACCATGCTTTCTGAATCTTGAAAACTGTAGTCTTCCACATGATCACCTTAATTCATATACTTAAGTCATTATGAATCAAATAACTACATTTAAACCTCCAAAATCTAAACACGAAGATCGCATGCAAGCTCTTCAGAAAAGAAAATGTTTCGTTAAGTATTATATTTTCAAGAGAAATAGATGTTAAAATTTCTATGGTAATTTTTAATATGCATCAAACCTCATAACATATGCCACTCTAAATAAGCAATTAATTTCTAGTACACAACTTATGCTGGTAAAACATCAAGTTCAGCTCATAACTAGTTATGCGTCATGGTCAAATATTTATTCCATTGTACATCTTTATGGCTTAACTAGTAAAGCATCGTAATAAAAAACAACTATTCAACTGTAGATCCTTCTTGACGGCACACCATAGTTCTATATGTGTTTGTGCTGTCTCAAGCTGGTTCTACAAAGGTGGAATTTGTGCATTTCGCTGATTGATTCCCCCACAACTCTGGTTCAAGAATAGAACAATGTCTGGAGGTCAAAGGAGCCATTAGTTATCTTCCAAACTGTTAGTGGCTGTGAATTTAGCAGACAAAAAGTAACACAACATCAAGAAACATAGAAAACAACCCCATAAATATACCATAGTTTCCAATCCATAAGCAGAAAAAAAAAATATGCAATCAGATCAAAGATATTAAAAAAGTCATGGAACAATAAAGTAATTACATTAGACCTATGGTAGCAGCGAAATGATTGGAAAAACTCATACGACAGAGGACTTAGAAGGAATTAAATTTCTGAGTAGAGAAAAATCAAGTCAAAAAATTTCTTAGTCAAGAAAAATCAAGTCAAAAAATTTCTGAAAGTTCAAGCGCGAAGAAAATTTACTTTAATATGAAACTTAAGTACAAAGATATAAAACGTAAGAATCCTCCACACTTTGCATCCATGCAACAAAAGAATTTCTGGATCAAAAATATACAACCTTTTACCAGGGCGGCTGAAGTCAGCAAGTACAAGAAAAACGAGTAGGAAAAAATGCAATAAAAGGAAATGGACCAATTGTGTGTGTTTGTCTTAGGTGACATGAAAATGTATATTTTGAACACACACAACAAACCAATATAAGCAAATAGACCAGAATCAAAAGTAGTCATAAAATTCAAATCAGGTGAAAGAAAACCATTTTAAGATGAATAAAAACCTATCTGACATGGAAAGGGCCTCTAACCAAAATTGTGAACATATAGAATATAAGCGTCCACACTCTATGATAAGCTTGCGCAATAAAAGGCCTCTGGATCAAACAGCTATACAATCAACCTTTTAACAAGACAACTAAAGTTATGTCCAATAGATTGACTGGTAAGACAAACTGCAACAAAATAAAATGATATGTGAGATATTCTTAGGTGATCTAAAACCTATATTTCAAATATATACAATAAACCAATATGGGCAAATAAATCACAATGAAAAGCAATCATACAATTCAAAGCCATAATAACCTGTAAACAAAATTCACTTTCAGTATTTTTGGTGCAACTTCCCTTTGGCATTCTCTCCCAAAAAAAGACCTCCCCCTTGGCAGTCTTTTCAAAACAAACCTTCAGCTTACATTCCCAAAAAACAGGAGAATGATATGGTTCAGCTGAAAAAAAAATAGGTACAAGTAGACTGGTGGACAAATAAAATTTGCGGTATGCATTTCCAATAAAATACAATTAGCAGATAGCTACAAACCTATTAATTATGAGACATGATTTTCTTTTAGCAAAGGTACCAATTAAAAATGCAGTCAAAATATTTTCATATGTGAGAAAATGCCAGATATGAAAGATGCACTTATACTAAAGCAAGCAATCAATAATCTTCAACCCTAGAGACTAAATGTGAAGTACGGAAGTAACTATCAAGAAGGCAAAACCAACCACATCATGAGTATGATAAATGCTTGTCTTGAACTGTGCATGCAGATGTTCCTATAAAAATCCGTTACTAATGCCAATGCCAATATGAAGAACCTGAATTGTGCTGCATGTAATAATGAGGAAACACAATCTGCCCACATACAATTCTGATGCACCTCCCTCCCATATAATTAAGGAATCCCTCGGTCTTTCTTCATGCTTGATACCAATGCAAATCTCCACATTTTCCCTAACAGATGCAATACATTATGATACCTATCATAGATGATATGGCACAAATGATCGTAATAATGATCAAATGCAAAGAAAAAGGAAGAAATGCTGATGACCACAACATCAATGATAACAAAACGATGATGCATTTTGATGCACCAATATGATGCTGAGGATGCCATTGATTTCTAAATTGCATGCTTCAAAAGGAGCATTAAAGAGCAGAATACGTCCCTTTTGGTGGTGGTGTCATCAGCTTTAATATGGTGTCACTGTGATGCTGTTGTAGACCCACCATTGAAAAATGGTACAGTCCCACCAGGAGCACCTCCAGCTGCATGTGGTGGTCCACTGCCATCTTTCTTTCTTCCATATGGATTCTTAGAATATGTATTTTGTTGTCAAGAAATAAACAAGTATATTCATGCAGCAAGTTCCTCTAACACGCATACTACAAAAAATGAGTTATTTATAAAACATGAGAAGGATATTGTATCCTCATACCACCTCTATCTGAGCTAGTGATAACGGCACCTTGCAAGTTGTTGTGAACAACTACTGCACTATTTATATCCTGCACAGCTCAGGACAAAAAGCATTAGTCAAGAATAAGACATACAAAATATGTAGATAAGTAATCTGCATAAGAACACAATAAGCTTATGTTGCATTTCATGGAAAACCTACTCAATTTCACAATTATTTTTGTTATACAACAAATTCAGACAGATTGGAAAAGCAAAATCAAAATTTTAAATCTAGCTATGAAACCATGTAAAAGGTATATACCTCAAACTCTATAAAGCAAACAGTGCTTCTTCCCTGATGCAACACTTTCATCTGTTTGAAACCTGGTTGTCTGCAGTTGCACATTAGAGCAATAGTAAGGACAGTCTATAACAGCATATTTGACCACAACTCATTGAGTTGAATTGGCACACGAACTAGAGGTATGGAAGGTTCATAAAAAGAAAGATTGATAAAATTAGCCCTCAAACTATCAATGCACTTATTGGATAGATCAAACTCATTTACATACACGCTAAAAAGTCCCCGCAACTCAGCTTCACTTGTATTTTCACCCAGATTACCAATAAAAAGAGTATTACATGGGGGATTGTCCTTCATGTTCTGCAAACTACATAAAATTAGTACTACTAGAAAGTACAACCATCACAAAATTACAAATTAACAAAAGATAACAACTAACAAAAATGAGTACATATGAACTAGCTAATTTCATTCTCAGATGCAGAGATATCATTGAAGAATGTCAGATTGGGAATTATCCCTGTCAAAAAAATAGTCATGCATATCTCCCTCGCCTGGTTTATGTCTGCACTTAATAATTATTAGAGATACAATTGGAAAAATTTGACTACACTCTATGAAAAGGAAAATATACAAGTGCATTTAAGCTATGTGTGCTTGGTCAGTGAAAGCCCTAGATCCAAGCTTGGTTCACTCCCTGTCCAGGTTCACGATCCAATCCTCTATTGGTGTGGACAGGGCTTGGGCTTTGGAGCCTGGGTTCAACCACATACATCCCATGGATGTACGCACGCACCCAAGCCTAGTCTCCAAAGCAAGCACCCAGAGTATTCCCATTGCAAACGCATGGCTTTTTTTAATTTTTATTTACATTATTTACTTTTTTATATATATTTTAGTCGTTTTTCATTTTTGTATTGTGTTTTGCTTTCTGGCTGATCCCAGCTGGATGTGATTACTGTGGAGAGCCTGAGGAAAAGCTCTGCTATTTTAGGGGCAGATATACTGACTGATTTGGAGATGCATGTGATAATACAGGATGGAGATTTAGATGGCAATGGAGCTCTGAATAAGCACAAGTTTTACATCCTTGTGATTTGACTCAGACCTTTCATGGCAGAGGTTGAGAATTGGCTACACAGAGCCCTTGCCCAAGAATTGGAAGAAACACTGAAACACTTCTAATTTACATTTAAAAGTTAGAGAAATTTCTAACAGGTACCACTCACATTTGTTATGGCATCTTTGAACTTACGTTAAAACATTCCCATTTGCAGATTGGCCACTAATTTCTACATGGGCTAGTCATATGGGATACATGCTAATGGAAGAACCAACGCACAGGTTGTTTACAAACTCAAAATGAAAGAAGAGTCGTGAAGCATTTTCTATTTGGTTTCACAAGCTTTTGTCATTTTATGGTTTGAATAAAATAAGTATTTTAAGGTTGTTTTGTTTATTCTATGTGTTTATTAAGTTGTGGTTATGTGAACTTATAGCTGCTGTTCAAAACTTGGAAGTTTTAAGCTTTAATAAGATTGCAACTGCTATTGCAGTAAAATATGCACTTATGAGACATATCTATATAGATGCAACAGAAGTTTGTTGGATGAGGTCTAAATCTTTCCGAGTCTTTCGATGATATATTTTCTACTAATTGTGTCTCAGAATGCAACAAAGCCACTGACATCTTAGCAAGTACAACTGTACAAGAATAAACCAATCCCCTTTCTTGGATTTGATCAGTGAGAGGAGGGAACTTTGGGATGGCTTTGTCTTCAGGTTCCCTTTTTTTGCTCTCTGTTCTGGGGTGCTGTTTTAATCATCCCTTTTACCTTTTAATTTAAAAAAACAATATGATAAATAAGATGGAGGTAGCTCTATTAATGAAGGTTAAAGCCCCCATAGTTCATTATGTGTTTTCAATTGAGGTGAAGCTCAATCATCTTCAGCACAGAGGATATGTCTTCTCCATTTCATAGTGGGTGCAAGCCTCCTGATGGCTCGTGTTTTAAGGCATCCCATTTGCTTGATATTAATGTGTCACCTTCAAATGTTGGTTCAGCTTCTCTCTGCCACATTTTTTGGGTATCATCTTTCTTCCTGCAGGCTTGGTTTTTGTTAATCTCTTCTGTAGGTTTGGATGGCTTGTTGCAGGAGTGTGGGAAAACTATGGGATCCCTTTTGCAAGGGTCTGGTCTCTGATAGGCACTTGCATAGTATCTTCCACTGTCCTGATGCTGAAACCTCAACCTGGTGAAATACATCTTGGGGCTGCAAAGCTATGAAAACATAGGTGTGATGTGTCCAAGGGCTTCAATTTTGGCAGATTTCCTAAAGGAAATTGGAAGAGAAGGTGTTGGCTACTGAGACTATGGAGTGGTTGCTCATGTGCTCTTGGCTGCACGACACCTGTGCTTTTTGTGGCTGATTTTGAGGTGAAATATGTCAAGTGGGCTGAAGCAGGTGTCTACCATGGGCAACCTGAGTGTGCTCCATAAGAAGCTCCTAGCAGTTTATAATCAGCTGCAGGAGGTTAAGGATTTTTGTGTAGATTTGAAAATGGTGGCATTTGTTGGTTACTCACACATATGACAAGTTGGAGATCACAAGCTTATTCACCTTGCCCATGCTGGAGGAAAATGTGTTGAGTCATGCACATAAAGTTAATGTGGTGGCAATGGTGGTTGGCAAAGGCCCCCACAAGCGTTTTGTTGTTCCTGAACATGGTGTTGGATGTCATTCAGAGGGATAAGGCCACTGATGTTTTTAAGTGTTTTTCAGTTTGTTTCTGATGCAGCGTCCAAATGCAAGGCAATTCAACAACCAGTGAACATGCACACAAAGAACACAAACAAAAGCCACAAGGAAGCAATGCAGAGGTGAAGATGGTGCTCTAGAGCCTACTGAGGAAAATAAACAACAATGCAGTCAATTCTCTTCACCACATTATGCTTCTCTTTGTAGCTCTCCTTTGTGACTTTGGTTTTACTTTGTTTTGATTTCAAATGATGTAAATGTTGTTATTTTATGATTGATTTATCTTTTTGCCTTTGTTAAATGGAAGGGTAGTCAAAGCCTAGTCTCAAGACAAACAATAGATTCAAGTGCAAAAAATAGAAAGAATTACTAAGGCCCACCAATACATGAATGTAATATCCACCCCAATTTTTTTTCAAAAACTTCACCCGTTAGCATTAGCCAAATAGAAATGATAAACAACTGAATAAGCAACCTTCCACTTTCTGATCACCCAGATCCCAATGAGGGCAAGGTGAGAGCATACAATGAGAAGGGGATCTTTGCATTAACTGGAAATCAAGCTAATTGAAAAGTTAACACCTTCCACTTTTTGATCACCCAGATCCTGATGTGGGCAAGGTGAGAGCATGTGGTAGCAAGGCTTACAATAACTGAATTTCTAAGCAACCACTTCTTCAGTGGGGTGAGTAAGCAAACCAAGTGCATAAAGGGAAAACATCCGCTTATTCAGCGGGAATAACAATAAGAAGATAAACACTTGGCGGCAAGCCGACCAATCCAAAGTAAAGTCCTCCACTTGTTCAGCGGGCATAACATGAAAGTAAACTAAAACTTGACCACTTATTCAACGGGAGTAGCATGTAAAATAAAGGAAGCTCAACCACTTATTCAGCGGGAGCACCACTTGTTTAGTGGAGTAAATAGAAATGTAAATACAAAAACAATCACCAATGGTACTACCAATGGTGTTACAATAAGCTCATTATGCAAATGCTTCAATACATCATATGCTGCTGCTATATTAGGAAAATGATAGAAATATGAAGCATAACTCCCCCGAAAGATGCTACAATGAGAAAATAGGAACTCCCCCACAAAATACCACAAATATACCTCAATATGAAGTCCCAAAATGATGGGAGGTGGTCAAAAACATCGCTGCCACAAGTCTGATGCACTTTTTCAGGTCTGATATAATGTAACAGCAGTCTGATATGGCCAACCAGCAAGCTCCTAACTCCACCCAAACACCCAAGAACTCAACCAAGGTGCAAGCAATGCAAAGGACAAGTCTAGGCACCCTCAAATCAACTTGAATAGCAATGACAAGGTGGTATTTGAAGCCAAACAGCAGCAAAGGTAGCATCAACAGCAATGATTCCCTCAAGGCAAGATGTATGGCCTCCTTAGAAGGACAACCGAGTACTTGGAATCCAATGAAATGGTACCCACAAAAAGTTATCAAGTCTTCCAATCAGGGTGAGTGGAAAGGTAGGACAGCTGGGCTATGGAAAATAAATATTCGAGCCAAATTTTTGATTTTACAATTTCAAATTACAAGCACCCGTTAAGGTTAGATGATAAACCAAAACGTACTGAAGCAACTCTAACCAGTATGTACACCAGGATCCCGATGTGGGCAAGGTGTGAGCATTGGTCAGAGGATCTGAATCAAACTGCATATGCAAAAAGCAACTCTAACCAAGAATGGCGCCGATGATGGCGAGCATATGGTCAGAGGATCTTCTACTCTAAATACTGAAAGGGAACTCAACGTCAAGTATGTGCTACCCAATCCAATGCGGAGTGAGGGGCGACCATATGACAGAGTGATTACAATAACAATGCTTGAAAGAGAAATGCTGAAAGCTGAAAACACTCAACACCCAGAATGTGCTTGCTAACCCAGAATGGGAGAGTAGCTACCATAGGGCAGAGATTTATCTATTACAACAAGAACTGAAGGAAGAATAAGTATTACAATAACGATGAGCAATAATAAGAACAACTGGTCAGTACTACTGCCAGCTTACAAAGATGTCATTGCCTGCAATATCAAGACTTAAGATGCTCTTTCAAATAATGCATTCAACAAGGAAGCTTCTGCAAAGTATACAATGAAATCTCAACACCAACCAGATAAGGAAGATGCAGATTTCTTAAACTGTCATACAAATCTGCACTTTTTGTCATAAAACCAGCAACCTATGAATTTACTCATATGCTCATAACTCTCTCATTTCTCACCCAAATGATCTCAAATCTAATGCAATAGACCCTCAAAATGATGGCGCCTAACTTAGTAATAAGAAATGGCATCTAAAAATGGTTATTAATTACTGACACGAATCCCAATGCACTCTAGAAAGTTCGGCCTTCAAGGAATGACGGATTTGCATTATAAAATTATAAGCTTCGTATTAAAATCTGCAAATATTCATGAAGGGGCGCCCTTACCAATAAGATGCAATGACACAATACCCAGAACGAGATTATTTTAGTTTTCTGATTTACAAATGAAAACACGGATCTGCTGTAGCTTAAAATGCAAAATGCTGAAACCCACTAATATGCAAAACAGATCTAATAATGCACAAGCTGAAACAATGCTCAAAACTAAATGCAAACTCACAAATCTATCTTAAATCACCACTAGTCGCTATCTTTCAAGCGAGAAGCAATGCCCAAGCTAGGAGGCCTTCATTCCTCGAAGCAATCCCAAAGCCAATCCGGCAGCATAACATTCTTGTAGATAAAAGATACCCAAATGATGATCCAAGTCTTCCTTTTATAATTTCAGGTTGACTTCTCGAAACCCTAAACTCCTCTCAAAGTCAAAAACCCTAATCTCCTCAAAGATGGCGTCCTTTTCCTTCAAGTTGAATATTCACTTTTAAAATAAATTCAATACTTTAATAAATGCGCCCACCTTATATCTTGATTTGACTTTGGATAAAATATAAAATAATCCTTAATGAGGCGCCACCCTCAAAAAGACCACTTTTCAAAACAACATGAAGTCAATAGACTAGGCCAAGGGGTCAACGTTAAAATATAATATTAAAGCGTGACTTTTAATTAAATGACTCAACTTATCTCTCCAAATGAGCCTTGAAGCCAATAGCGGAAGCTAAGATCAAGCTGACCAAAGCCCCGAAGTAGGAAGTCAACCAGCCGAACCCAAACGAAAAACTGCGAGAGAAATAGAATTTACTAAAAATAGTAAATTCACGAAGATGCTCGAGAAAGCCGAGGTGAAGACATATACCAACTGCCGAGAAGCTCTTTGAAAACCGAAAGAATCCGCCATTGAATCCACTAACTTTCGAGCAAGGACATCCTTAAAAATAGGAAACCCTAATTTTTACACCTTAGGCTAGCCTTCGGGTTTCGAGAAAAAGGCCAGCGGTCCAACTGGAAAGATGGGAGTTAGAAGGGGACATTCTGAGAAAAGCATGAACCAGCAACTCCAAAATCTGAAAACAATACTCCAAGATGATCCTACAACGCTGCAATCAACACTCCACACCAAAACATGTCTAGGAAAATCTCGTAGTAATTAGAAACTGAAAGAGAAATGAAAGCCATCACCACAAATACGCTCAATGGTAACCCCTGCAATGGAGCTACTCCAATATCCTGCTAGGGAGTGTCTTGCAACTTCAAAACTGAAGCCACCCTTGAGGGTTTTCATCCTCAATGCCCAAGGACTCTCTCCAAAATCCGGTAGCACTTCGTTATCATAAGTTTGCATATCCAAATGAGAGCAAATGAGGGAGTATAAATAGAATTTGAGACCCAAAAGTTCAAATAACTTTTCCCTCCAAAAGGGACGCCACCTTTGGGGAAATAAAACACTTAATTAAAATTTCACTTAAAACACCTTCCTAGGCGTCCACTAAAGTCATGCTCCAAATTTGTTTTTTTAAAAACAACTTAAGTTGCTAATGCTAGGCATGGGGTTCCAAGGGTTCTTTTTGACTTTATAAATTTAAGTTGCAAATATTTCCCTTTTCAAACTCTAAGGATGGTGGGGATGCAAACTACCAAGAATAATGGGTCACCAACAACTAAAACTACCACCACTACCAAAAATAGAAATCTTGCACTAAACTATTGCCAAGACCACTGCCAAAAATAGCACTTACTAAAAATAGCATACTGCTAAAAATAGTAAGTGTGTCCAAACTCAAAATAAGCTCATTTTGAGATGCAGTTGTGACTCACTAAAAATTGTAACTGCTAAAAATAGTAGTGACTGCCCACTAAAGATCTCAGAAAACCCAAAAAGACCCAAAAAACTCTTTGGCAATCCCCTACAATAACCCCTAAAAAGCAAACAAGAATCCTCCAAGAATCTTGGAATCCCCTTAAACACCTCTGAATAGCTTATGGGACTCTGAAAAATGGCTAACGGTCATTAAAAAGCATAGGGCTAAAAAGGGGACATTACAGTGAAACACGTCAACCTTGAACTACCCAACACTGAGAAATATGCAGACTCTCTGCACTACAATCACTTCACCTTTAGCTCTATCCATGGGAAGTAAAGCATACTTTTACCACCCTTCTTAATGTTGAAGTTGTTTTTGCACCTATCATGTATGCACATTGTCATATACTACCAAGGCCTTCCCATTTGTGTATCCTCCATTGTGGAATGCGACTTGACCATGTATCCATCACACTAGACCTCATTTGTGTATCCTCCATTGTGGAATGCAACTTGACATTGTCCTATCACCATGAATTGATGTCCCTTTTGCAACCAAGAGACTCTATTTCATATGGGGTGCACCATAGTTTTTTACCCTAGCTTTTGCACCATCTTTGTGGATATTAAGTTGTTGATGATGCTTCCATCAACAATTAGCTTGCTACACTTTCCTCCCACCTAGAACTTAGTTCTAAGGAGGCTCTTTCTCAACCATGGCCTTGCCCATCATTAAGTTCTCCCAAGCCTATGGGTTCGTACTTTCTACTTTGTTGCCCAACATGCCTTCATCAATCTAGGCAACATGCACATGCTTGTCTACCACACGACAACTCCACACCTAAATGTGTAGCAACCTACTTGCACATGAAGCAACTCCTATTGAAGCCTTTGTTGTGGCCACAACTTCCTCTATCTCTATCTACTCATGCTTTGCATGGGGCCACTTGCTTCTATGCCATCCTTGCAAACATAGGTATGCCTTCCACCACTTGGTTTGCTCTTTCTGTCCTAGCATCTACCATTGTTACACACACTCTATTGTCTACGAGATTACTTCTTAGCTTTCACAACAAGCTGGCAAGCCTCCTAGACACTTTCTCATATACCTAGACACTTTCTCAATGTCATCCTCCACATAAACAACACGAATGCATAGTTTGTAGAACTACTCCATGTGCTTCTTCATAAATGTCTCCTTTTGATGTAGGTATAGTCACCATGTGATGCCATTGATTGCCTTGAAATATTTTCTCTGGCTCAATGATCCAATCAACAAGCTCTTTCCAAATTTTAACTTCTTGAGTAGCTTGAGAGGTCAAACCCCAATGTGCTCCTAGCCTTTCATTGAGGTCATTGCCAATCTTTCCTTTGTTGTGATGTTCTCCTAAGATCATCTAGATCCCCACCATATCACCTGTCACAACCATTCCTCTCATCATCATTGATATCTTCATTCACTATCGAACCTCTTTGTTGTGTGGTTTCAATGATTTTGAGCCAAGCTTGAATGGCTCTTGACGTATCATTCAAGTCTATGATGCTAGCCGCTTGATTGTTTCTTGCATCTCTTATTTGAACCCTATGAGCCATCTTCTCTAGTTCACCTCTAATGCAACAACACTTGGCATAAACAATTAGGTCAATGCAAAACTTGCTCACACACCTCTACGACTAAAAATGCTCACTCTAAAACTAGACTAGTACACTAGCCAAATGTGGGTCAAATGAACAATTGGTGAATAGGCACACAAACAAAAGCCACGAGGAAGAAATGAAGATCAAGCAAGACAAGCAATAGATTTAATTGCAAAAATGGAAAGAACTTGTTTTCTGCAGGTTGTGCAAGGACACATAAGAGTTAGAGTAAGGCATATGCCAAGCTCAGTGCAAGGGAAACTTGTGTGTGGGTTGAGATGTGTTCAAATAGTCATTAACCAAACCAAAAGGGTTGTGTAAGGCTAAACAATGTTGCACCAACATGCATAGGGTATACGAAAAACCAAAACTACCCAAACATAACAAAACACTCGATCAAGTTTAGCTTTTACACAAACAAACACAAAACAAGGCATGTGCATAAGTCACTTGTGAGAGAAGAACTACTAAGGACACAACAGATATTTTTGGGTGATGCAAGATTGTGCCAACCCAAGGATGCTCCTACGTCAATTTCTCTGAAAGCAATCTTGTTCCACAATATGTTTTTGTTTTGTTGTATGTTTTGTATAAAGCTTCTTGCTCCTTTTTGTGCCATAAGGGTGATTTTGAGGTTTTTAGTCATTTGCCAATATTGGCCCTATTGATTGTACTTAGTATCTTATTCATATTTGCATGGGCAAAGGCCTCCAAAAGAACCCTCGCTGATCTACCAAAAAAGTTATAATTTTAATTTAAAACATATATGTAAAGATTTGCAATCCACTTCCACATTCTAATTTAACACTGTCATGTTTCTATCACATCATTAATCCCACATCTTTTCTCCACTAACTGACTAATCAATTAGGTTATATTTCCTCAACTAATTAATTAAATAAATCATAAATAAATTAGACTAATCAATTAGGTTATCTTTCCTCTACTAATTAATTAAATAAATTAGACTAATCAATTCTTTGCAAGTGGTTTTCTAACCAAAATTTGTTGGGTTTCTCTTTTGTTTTCTTCTAATTTTGGGTTTGCAAAACCTCAACATTCTTGCTCTATACTTCAACATTTCCAATAAATTGCCATTGCTTGCATTCTCTTAAACATGTTATTTTGTATATTAGTGTTTCCGCTCTATGTAGCAACTTTTTTTTATCAAAAAGCATTTGCACATTTTAAATTCTCTTTCTTGCAAATTGATGATGTTTCTATTTAACTTTGAGCATTTATATGTTTGTTTTAGTGTTTCCATTCTATTTTTAATGATTTTTTAGATTTTGTTACCTTTACCCACCTATCCTTGTCTTTTTTCTATTGTTTGGAATTGTTTTTGTTATTTTAACACTTTGTGTAGAAATTGTAAGTCCAAGGCAAAAGTTTTGAAAACTACTAACATGTAGCGTTGTAGGTTTGTTAGTCAAAGACCAAGTTTTCAAACCAATCTCATGCACAGTTTTAATCGAGAACAAGAATTAACCTTGTTTGTTGTGTGCAAGTTGGTTGTGTATGCTCTCCTCTTGTATCTGAGGACAATCTTGAGGATAAAAACAACCCTCTTGCTTATCTTGTCTTTGTGTTCATGACTTAATTGTCTATACTCTCCTCCCATATCACAAGGTGACTCTCCTCTCATATCACAAGGCGATCATGAGGATCAAAAGAAATCTCTTCACTTGCCTCACCCAAGGATCATTCATATTCTCTTTCTTCACATTTACAAGTGATCTTAGAAATCAAAAGCAATTCTTTCTTCTTATTTTTCATTTTCTTAGGAGTTTAGCGACTTCAATTTCATCACCAAGCAATAGCCAAAGCCTATTCTAACATACTATAAAAATTCAAAGGAGCTATTGTTTTAAGCTAAACTAGCATCTACATTATAGTTTGTCAAGTAAAGGAGGGGGTTACCTTCTCAAGCTAAGCAGCAATTAAACAACAACCTTGCTACACAAACTTGGATCTCATACACCTTTAGGTATATCAAGGACTCCCTAGTAAGCCTTGTCTAACCTAACATAAGAAACCTTTCAGTCATTTATCACTTATGATACACCGATATGTAATCAACCCCAAAAAGTTACACCATACTTTGAGATACGAAATAGTAGGCCATGGGTGCAAACTACAGTCACAATCCTTCACGGTTAATGGTCTAAGATATTGGGTTGATACTATTTACAGTCCTAATCCTCCACAATGCAGCATTGTGATTGTTTTTTAATAGGTATTGTTAATATGCTTTTGTTTCAAGAGTTTCGGTCTATAGCTTTTATTTTGATGGTGGAATCATTGGTTTCTTTATTTTTGCCAATGTCGCTATGGTTCACATTCTTTTGGGTGGCATAATTTTGATTTGTATGGTCATAGACTTTAGTATGGTTTTGGTACAAGGGGCCTTGACCTATGATTTTGTTGAGGTTGAAATATTGGGTTAATATAGCATCTAATTCTACAAGATGTCCAAGGATATTTACTGTATTTTAGAACAAAAATTGATTTAGCATGATACATCCTTGTATGGAGTATAAAAATATATAAGAATCATGAGCATATTCACTTTT
>VDFB02256132.1:122666701-122691047 GCA_007258455.2 Sequoia sempervirens
TGTTTAATTCTAAGCCCTAGGTTGTACATTATATGTAAATTTTTGATAAATATAATATAATACAGCCTTTACCTCTTTTGTGATATTCCTAGGTTGTTCATTCTCAAAATTTTGCAATATTTACAAATTTTTTACAAATGGTACATAACTGTTAATTTTTTTAAAAAAAGTACTAAGAATTTTAATGGAAAATATTCAGATAAATACCATTTACCAGTATATCTAAATCACTTCCCTCCATTTCTTCAAGCTTGTCTGTTTTATTTTCTTTGCCTATTATGATTTGGAAAGATCCTTTGCTTGGTGCTTCAAATTTCCTGTGTTGCCCTAGTTTTGTAGTATGTTCCTTGTACTTTAGCACTAAGCCCCCCTCTTTAAATTTTGTGTTAGAAGTATTTTTTTCAAACCATCGCTTGACTATTTGTTGCTGGTTGATCATGGCACCATGAACCTTTTCCTTGTCTTCCTCTAGTTTGGAGTTTCTGCCAACCATACTTCCATTCAACCATTTTCTTTAATTTCAAGGGTGTTTAGTAGTTGTAAAGTAGAAATTTCTCTAGAAACGGATATTACTACCTCTTTTTCGTACACCAACTTGTAAGGGGATGCCTTTAGAATCTTCTTGGGGGTAATTTGGTCCACCCAAAAAGAAGCTTACAGATGTTTATGCCAATCCCTTTGTCATTTTGACCCAATGTGTTTGATTAACTTAACTAGGTCTTTGTTGGTTGGTTTTGTTAACATGTTCCCTTGTGGGTAATAACTTGATGGAGCCTTCAGGAAAATCTTGTATCTGGTAGCAAAATCTGACATTCCTAATTCCACAAAACCTCGAGAATTTTTGAATATAATAATATCGAGTAAACCAAGCCTGGCTACTAGCTCCTCAAGGAAATTGATAATTTTTCCTTTTGTGATGTATTCCCACACACTAGGATGCACTACAAGAATAGTGGTTTTTTTAGCTGACACTAAGTGTTAGAATTCCCTTAAACTTTGGACAATGGCAAAGGTCTGCTTATTTATAAATTATACTTGGCTCTGAAGCCTTTCAGGGCCCTTGAATGGAAAACAACAAGATGTTCTCCTTCATTCTAATTTCCTTTATGAGTAAGCATGGAAGCTATATTATGCTGACCTCTATACATGTAAAGTAGAAAACCTTTTGAAAAATCTAGACTAATTAGTGTTGGGGCTTTAGAGAGGGCTAAATTTAGTTGCTCAAAAGCTACTATGCCCTTGGAAGTCCACTCAAAAGGTAGGCTCTCCTTAAGAATCAGGGTGATCGTTCGCACAATGCTTGTGAAATTTGATATGAACCTACTAAAAAAAATAACCTTCCCCAGAAAATATCACCTCTTTATCATTCAAACCCTTTTGATATCTATTTATATTCCCTCCTTTGATACTATAAATCCAAGAAGCTTTCTTTGAGGTGCTCTGGAAACATATTTTTTTGGACTAAAAGAAATCCCAAATTGTTAGCTTTTCTAGAAAAATTCTTTTCGACGATCAAAATGATCATGTTTGACTATTAGGTCACCTAGCTATATGAAAATAATTTGGTTGATCAATCCTTCTAAAGTAATGTTCATTTCCCATTAAAAATTTGCACCAACATTGGAAAGACCGAACGAC
The DNA here is from genome assembly GCA_007258455.2 of Sequoia sempervirens. Lineage (NCBI taxonomy): Eukaryota > Viridiplantae > Streptophyta > Pinopsida > Cupressales > Cupressaceae > Sequoia > Sequoia sempervirens. Next base: position 122,668,340 of record VDFB02256132.1, read on the forward strand.
ATTTTTGAATATACAAACATTCCCCACTTAGCGGTAAACATCATCCTATGTTGGTTAGATTCCTTCATGTAGAATTGGTTACATTTTGAAAAACCATCTAACTAGGAGAATATCCCTGATTTCATTGGAGTCTATAAAATATTCTCCATCATTGGCGAGGGGTAATGGTCTTTTAGCGAAGTCCTTCTTAAGTCCTGAAAATCAAGACAAAGTTGGATATTGTCATTCTTCTTCCAGACTGGGACTGGATTTGACACCTAGGTGGAATATTTTATAGGGAATATGATCTTTGATTCAACCCAATTGGTGAACTCCTGTACCATTAAGGCTTCAACCTTTGAGTTGACTAACCTTTGTTTCTACTGGACAGGCTTAGGTCCTTCCTCCAAGTCAATGGTACGATGAATTATGCCTAGTTCATACCCTCTGAGATCATTCCTGAAGCATAGATACTTCAAAAATTTCTTGTCCTTATGAAGGACTTCCCTTCTGACTCTCAATTTTTTTGCTTTCGACGTCAAGCTCTTCATAATCCCTTGAACCTACAAAAAATAATAATCTTGACATTCCTTGCATCTTCAGGTAGATTCGTCCCTGGTGGTGAATAGTCTAAGGTTATCCTTGACTTCTGTATGAAATAAAAAATTTGAATGTGGTCGCCCAAGGCTTGCCAATTTTTATCATTATCGAGAATTGAGGTCAGATAATGATTTGTACCACACTTTGTTTTGTCAAGTTAGAAACTGGTTCAAATTGGGGACCAAAAGGAACCATCTGATCGGCAATATTATTTTGTGACTGGGGAATCACTTGGGTGAAGCCACAGTAGTGGTTTTCAATTTGATGGAGGAAGGAAAAATGAGAAAAAATGGCCCCATGGAAAAAAAATTGGTTTTAGGGGTTCGAATGAACCTACAAGTTCGACCAAACCATAAAGGGGTTCGACCGAACTAGGGTTCGACTGAACCCATCAATCACAGGGCCCACATTTCTTGCCCAAAAAACAAAAGCGTTATTCACACAAAAAACCTAATTTTTTACGCTTTGACACTCACGTTGAGGATGAAAATGGGGAATCTTCACAAACCCAATTGGAGTCAGGTAGTCCTTGAAACGAGCTATCCAATGAATATAATTTTAATATGTTTTGGTTTTATTATGTATTTGCTTTTTTAGTTTTGTTAAACATAGGTTTTTCATTGAAAATGAAGGTCTCTATTCTACACATGTGGAAAAATAGCAGATTATCAAAAAAAATTGAAAAATATGAGTGCACGGATATTGAAGTCCTTGATCAACAAAAATAATGAGTGAATTCCGATATATACAAAAAAGTTACACATTATACGGTCGCGTTATGTCTGAATTGTAATTGGTTTGACTAGGAAACTTGATTAAAGAAAAAATATTCAATAAAAAAAATCTAACCAAGTGGAAGCACTAGATATCAGAGTTACAAATCTAAATTCGAAAGAATTAGAATTTTATCCTTCATGGAAAAAAGTTATGCCTTATACGGTGAGAGTCACTTTTAAAAAATATTATTTTCTGAAAAAAATTAGTTTTTGTGGGAGATGGAAAAGGAAGTGCAATTTGATTCCAAAAATTTTGAAAAAAATATTTTTAGAATCTACAGAAAAAATGTGATGAGACTCTAGTTTGCATCATCTTCAAATTCCTCACGGTTTAGCCGCTATAGGTGTCCGAATGTGAAGATTTAGTTAAAAATAAAAATTCCAGTGTCCAGTTTGGCCAAAAATTATAAACCACTATTATGGGATCACCCACTTGTATGTTGAATGCTTCAAATATTTTGATGAGATCCCATACCCTATGTGTGTAAGTTCTTAGCCTTATATTCTCTACAGTCACTTGTCCATGAATCTAGCTTATCACTAGTTTTGAATCTCTGAAAGTTTGTATGCTCCTTGCACCTATCTGGTCTGCTAGAATCAACCCATGAAACAAAGCTTCGTATTCGATGTCATTGTTGGAGCATGAAAACTAAAAAAGGTGGGCTATAGGGGTCTCCAATCCTATTGGAGACACTAATTTGACATCCACTTTAGAACCAACTTTGCATTTGGCACCATCAAAATATAAAGTCCATAAGCGATTATCAGGCGGGTCATCAGATTTCTCATCATCTTTCATTAGTTTCAGAGAAACTTGATCACCACCAAAAATTACATAGGTGCCTAGCACTGTAGCATGGAAGTTTACAAGTGGATCAGAATCAATGAATTGGTTGAACAACATTTCTTCTTCAGGAGTCCACTCATGTGTATCTTCCTCATCTTCAGGAATTACTACATAATATCTCTCCTACTAAGAGATAGAGGTATGTTCAACCCCAAAACACAGATTTGTGTCATCCATAATATGTTCGATATGCAAGGACTTAAACAAGATCTTCATCTTCACCCTGTGTTTGGTTCTCAATATAAGGTGGGACCAGTCAAGTTCCAAGTATCCACCGGGTTTTGTGGTAAAATCTTATGAAAGACACATTCTGAAAATTGGAGGAATGCCTATCACTACTACTTCCTGCATGACTATTTTTCTTGGGTAGGAGAAAAGGGTCAGGGATAGACCTTTTATCCGACCAATAGTCAGAATATTTTGCCCATCTAGTTGGATGATTCCTTTTTCAAGGGGATCATACTTAAGCTTCAAAGCATTTGCCACTTCCTTTGGCATGACAGTCATGTTGGCCCCTAAATCAATCATATTATTATGCAACAGTTTGTCTCCTACTATGAGTGTTAAAAATAAAGGTGTGGGATTTTTTTTTCTTACCTATTTCTCTTTGAGTTTCCTATGCCATTTGCATAATTTTTTGCTTTCAAAGCCTACGGGGGGAGCACAAATATGTTGTCTCCACTTTGATTGCATGGGTGAGTCACATCCACTTCTGGGCTTTGTTCTTCTTCCTTTAATGCTTCTTGAAGTAGCATTTTTTGTTCAAGAATTGATGCAACATCCCACAATGATACATTGGTAGGCACCTTATTCAATATCTCCACCATGTTAATGTTGGCAACACAAGGGAAGAAAATTGAGAGGGGGGGTGAATCAGTTGTCACATAAATAAAACTTATTAAACTTATTCTCAAATCTAATATATAAACATGAAAGCATAAAACATCACCACATTAGAAATACACATAACACCAATATTTTTTATGTGGAAACCCTGTTAGGGGAAAAACCATGGTGGAGGTTAATCCACAAAATTATACTCTATTAAAAGTATAAAAGAAACATAAATGGGGAATGCACATGCATTCAGGCACACTTCCTAAGCTCACTGCTCAAATACAAAAAGGCTTACTGCACAAAGGAAGACACACTATGTTACAAAAAAATTTGGATTACATCCACAAGATTTTGAATTGAGAAAATGGCATTTTCTAATGCCTGATTATAGTTCTGGTTAAGCACATAAACATCTGCTCATTCTTCTTCACACTTTACTTCGGCCTTCAAAAGATTAGAACATTATTTGCACACAACACTCACACATCAAGCACACCACTCGCACACACATGCCTTTAAATGGTATAAAAAATTAATAATATATATCCACAACCAAGAATAACATCTTCTACATGTTATCTTTAACAAAATATAAAATTTGTACAAACTGTCGACTTAATCCATAAACAATTTTCAATGCGCACCAACCAATGTTGGCCACTGTTACGCCCTTAATATTACTATACATCGAGTTATGAATAGTCGGTTTGTGGCTATCTTAACTCTCTATTAAGTCATATTATCATTATTATATTGTTATTTAGTTGTTTAGGTCAGCCTAAGACTTATATAGGTGTGTCTAAATCGGCCTAGGTGATATCCTAGGCATAAATAGGTATATATAGGAGGTTGTGAATCTTATTTCATCATGAAGTTGTGAAGTGTGTTCTCATTAGAGATATTTGGAGGTTTTCCCCCTCAAAGTGGCTTGTTATTCTTACTTATTATCAAGTATTTGTAGAATATTTCATATCATACACTTCTATTGTGCAAGTTATTCCATAACAAGTGGTATCAGAGCATGATCTTGGCACCGTAAAGGCAAGGTTTTTCTCAATTTTGGAGGTGATTTTGGGAAGAGCATATCTTTCAGATTTTGGTGATTTTTTTTCTAATTTTGAAAGGGTTTTTGAAAAAAATATTGAAGAAGCTACAGTCTAGATTTTAGAAGAATTGGATTATAATTAAATGAATTATTGTAGAATTAGGGTTTCTACACTATTTTTTTGGAATCTAAATATCTCGTACATATTGTTGAATTGGAGTCTTATTTTTCTTGGGTTTTTGAAGATATACTAAAGGAGACTACAGTAAAAATTTCAGAGAATTTAAGTTTCATTTGTGTGATTTATTTCAAAATTAGTGGTTTCCATCATGACTGGGCCTGCAACAAGGGGCAAAAAGAATGTTGTCACTCTGGGGAAGAATCCTAATAAGGATGGGGTAAAAATAGAGGATATTACTCCTAATGAGGAAATAAGTAAGGTAAAGGAAGAAATTTCCTCAATTAAGATGGATATGTGTGACCTAAGAGGAGATATATCAGACATGCGAAACATGTTAAGCACCTACATGGTTGAACCAAGAAAGGAGTTCTCAAGCGACCAAGGTGAAAATTCTAGGTTGGCTACCATTGACATAGGCTTTAGTACTCCTATGGGATCTAGGAATTTATTTCCAAAGGTGGATATGTGCAAGTTTGATGGAAATGATCCTCTAACATGGATAAACCAAATGGAGAATTTTTTTGAAGTACACCAAATCCCAAATGGACAAAAGGTTACGATGGCTTCCCTATATCTAGAACTAGATCAATTCATTTGGTATCATTGGCTTTGCACTCATCAAAGGAAAAATGGGATCACCGTCTCATGGTCAATTTTTATAGAGGAACTCCAAGCACAATATAGCAATAGCATTACATACAACTTCTTCAGCTAACTAGCTAAACTTCAACAAATAGGATCAGTTAAGGATTATATTCAGCAATTCCAAAATCTGTCCTTAAGAGTGGATACAATTATGGAGGAAAGCTTGAATGAATTATTCTTGGGTGGTCTCAAGGATCACATTCAACATGAGGTATGCATGTTTAGACCTAGCTCCATAAATGAGTCTTTTATCTTAGCATGCAAGGTAGAGGAGAAGTATTTGATTCCTAAGAAGCAAGGGGCTAATGTGACAAGAGAGAAAGGATATTCAACACAACCTACTAAGTTGACTCCACAGAAAATTGAGGAGAAAAGAGAAAAAGGGTTGTGTTTCAATTGTGATAGAAAATATAGTCGAGGACATAAATGCAGTGAAAATAAATTGTTCTATATTGAAGGTCCAAGTGAGGAAGAAGAGGAGGAACCCATACTAGAGGATGAAAGGGAGTCAAATGAGGAATCACATGATTCTCAACTAATCATTTCTTGTCATGCACTCTCAGGTTTTGAGTTCTCCACAGACTCTCAAGGTGGTGGGGTTCTTAAAGAAGCAGAAGGTAACAGTGTTGATTGACTCAGGTAGTACTCATAATTTCATCAACAAAAAGTTAGCTACTCATCTAAATTGTTTTATATATCCATCTCCAGAGTTTCAAGTTTTGATTGTAGATGGTGGTACAGTTAGTTGTTCAAGGAAGTTTCATAGAATTAAATTATCCATGGGAGATTATCAACTTGATACCCCAATGTATGTGATATCCATGGGTGCAATAGATATTGTTTTGGGAGTACAATGGCTTACTACATTGGGAACGATTGAGATGAACTTCCAAGAACTATTCATGAGATTTCAATCAAAAGGAAGGCTAGTAGAGCTAAGGGGGTTGAAGGAAAAATCCCCACAAATGGTAAGCTCTCATCAAATGAAAAAATTGCTTAAGAAAAGAGTGGATGGATTTGTGGCCCAACTATGTTCATTAGAAGTCTCTCAATCTAATGCTCCTACTCATCTGGATTTGCAAGCTATAATTGATCGTCACTCAATTGTTCTTGGAGATATACCTAAAGGACTTCCTCCTAAGAGGGATCATGATCATGCCATACAATTATTCCCAGGGAGCGAACCACCGAACATCAGGCCTTACAGGTATCCACACATACAAAAGAGTGAGAGAAAAAATTGTTGAAGAGATGCTTGAGGCAGGAATTATCAGGCATAGCCAAAGTGCTTACTCCTCACCTATGGTGATGGTACATAAGAAGGATGATACTTGGCACATGTGTCTAGATTATAGAGTGCTCAACATGTACACCATTCAAGATAAGTTTCCTATTCTTGTAATTGATGATTTGATATATGAATTGAATGGAGCTATGTATTTTACCAAGTTAGATCTTAGATCTAGTTATCACCAAATTCGGATTAAGGAGGAAGATATTTGTAAGATAGAATTTCAGACTCATGAGGGTCATTATGAATTTTTGGTGATGCCATTTGGTCTTACCAATGCACCATCTACTTTCCAAAGTTTGATGAATTCCATTTTTAAGAATTTCTTGAGAAATTTTGTGTTAGTATTCTTTGATGATATATTGATTTATAGAAAGAATTGGGAAGAACATTTGCAACATGTGGAACATGCATTACAAATACTTGAAGATAATAAACTCTATGCTAAGCCATCCAAGTGTGCTTTTGGTCTTACAGAGGTGGAGTATTTGGGACACATAGTTTCACATGAAGGAGTAAAGGTGGACCCTAACAAAATTAAGGCTATCATGAAATGACCTATTCCAAAAACCATTAAGAAATTGAGGGGTTTCTTGGGATTGATAGGGTACTATAGAAGATTTGTGAAGAATTATGGTCGTATAGCAGCACCTCTCACCACTCTATTGAAGAAGGATTCTTTTCATTGGAACGAGTCTTCCAATACAACATTTGAGAGATTGAAGGAAGCTATGTGTACAACTCCAATGCTTTCCACTCCTGACTTCACCAAGGAATTCATTGTGGAATGTGATGCTTCTGGAAAAGGGATAGGAGCAATGCTCATGCAAGAAGTTGGACCAATTGCTTTTGAGAGTCATCAATTAAAAGGTAAGAATCAACTAAAACATATTTATGAGAAGGAAATTCTAGCAATCCTCCATGCAGTGAAACATTGGAGGCCTTATCTATTGGGTAGACACTTCAAGGTTAAGATAGATCATGATAGCCTAAAATATTTTTTGGAACAAAGACTATCTTCTAAAGAGCAACAAAAATGGGTCACTAAGATGTTAGGATATGACTTTGAGATTGTATATAAGAAACAAAAAGATAATATTATTGCAGATGCACTTTCAAGGAAGGATGAGAAAGATGAAGCCTTATTGTGTGCCCTTTCAATATTACAAGAAAATTGGGTGGAGGAAGCCAAAGTAGAGTGGAAAAATGATGTTGCAACAAGTAATCTCATCAAACAATTAAAAAGTGATCCTAGTAGTTCAGATAAGTTTTGTTGGAAGGGTGATGCTCTTTGGTATAAAGAGCATTTGTATCTCTGCAAGAATTTCACTCTTAAACACAAGATTCTCTTAGAGTTGCATGAGTCTCTAGTGGGTGGTCATTCAGGATTTTTGAAGACATATCATTGAGTCAAGCAAGAATTTTTTTGGGAAGGGCTAAAGGGTGATGTTCAAAAATTTGTGGCTGAATGTTTGGTTTGTCAAAGGCATAAAGGGGAGACAATTAAGACACCAGGTCTCTTGCAACCCTTATCTATTCCTAGGTAGCTTTGGGAAGAGGTATCCATGGACTTCATCACAGGGCTTCCCAAATCTAAAGGTCATAATTTCATCATGGTGGTAGTTGATCGCCTCACTAAATATGCAAATTTCATTGCATTATCACATCCTTTTATAGCAAGTGCAGTGGAAAAAGATTTTTTGGAGAATATCCAAAAGCTGCATGGTACACCTAAGGTTATTGTTAGTGATCATGATCCTATCTTCACTAGTCACTTTTGGAAAGATTTATTCTCATGTTTGGGTACTCAATTGGCTCATAGCTCTTCATACCACCCTCAATCAGATGGGAAAACTAAGGTTTTTAATAAGTTTTTGGAAGGATATCCATGTTGTTTCACTTCAGAGAAATAGCCTCAGTGGGTAGATTGGTTGACACTTGCATAATGGTGGTATAACACTTCTTTTCATAGCTCATCAAACATGTCTCCATTTTGGAACTTTATGGATACCATCCTCCTTCCATCACATCATCAATAAAGGTGTCCCCAAGAGTTCAGGTAGTAGAAGACCACTTGCTTCATCAACAAGTACTTTTAGGACTCAAGGAGAATTTAGCCATGGCACAAAATTGAATGAAACAATAGGCAAAAAAAATCATAGTGAAAGAAGTTTCGAAGTTGGGGATTGGGTCTTCTTGAGATTGCAACCTTATAAGAAAATCTCACTAAAGCAACAAAAAAAGAATAATAAGTTGTCGCCAAGGTATTATGGTCCATACCAAATCATGCAAAAGATTGGTAGTGTTGCCTACAAGCTTGAGTTGCCACCAACAACAAAGATACATCCAATTTTTCATGTTTCCTATTTGAAGAAGGTCATTGGGCATAATATTCCCACTCAAACAACACTACCAGAGCTCGATGAAGAAGGAAGAATCATTTTGGAACCAGAGTGCATTCGTCAAACACACACAAAGAAGTTGAGGAATAGAACTCTCACTGAGTATCTCATCCAATGGAAGAATATACTAGTTGAAGATGCCACATGGGAGGATGAGGAGTTCATTCAAAAGTATCCAAACTTGATTAGCATTGAGGACAATGCTTCTTTGAAGAAGGGGGGTATGCTACGCCCTTAATATTAGTGTACATCGGGTTATGAATAGTTGGCTTGTGGCTATCTTAAATCTCTATTAAGTCATATTATCATTAGTATATTGTTATTTAGTTGTTTAGGTCGGCTTAAGACTTATATAGGTGTGTCTAAGTCGGCCTAGGTGATATCATAGGCATAAATAGGTATATATAGGAGGTTGTGAGTCTTATTTCATCATAAATTTATGAAGTGTATTCTCATTAGAGATATTTGGAGGTTTTCCCCCTTGAAGTGGCTTGTTATTCTTAGTTATTATCAAGTATTTGCAACATATTTCATATCATACACTTCTATTGTGCAAGTTATTCCATAACATCCACAACATTGTAAGGACAAAACTAACATCCTCGAACATGAACCACCTTCAAAAATTAAGCCTCAAATATCCATGACATGCTACAATCACCTTGTCAGCCATGAACATGAAAAACATGAACTCATAAGAGAAAATCACCAATCACGAGAATAACGATCAATGTGGATGTGTAACACAAATAGAGCACAATATAGAAACATCCACAAGCATCATGAATCACCACAGAAGCATCTTCAACAACTCAAATTACTAGAATCACATCATCTTCTTTCAAGAACACCAACTAAAGCAACATAACAATTGTCAGAACACATATACTCATAACTTGATCAAATATTCATGTGGATCTCTAAAACATAACATGGATAAACTAGATATACTAAAAAAAAAACCCTTTAATGCACAACCTCTTATCATCAATATACTGAGTTGGCCAACAACATGATGGCTAAACTAAACTTCATTGCACCACTGACAACCTGCAACTTATTTTTTTATGATTTTCTCAATATCCTCAACATATACAACCTTAAAGACATGAATGCCAATAGTGTTGACATCAATGATAACCACATATCAGAAATATCCAATAATCTCCCCCTTTGGAATTGATGGAAACACATGATGTGAACAACACCATCAACACAACTATCTCTTCGCACTTTCTCCCCCTTATATTTTGACTCTTTTCTCCTTAACTCTTTCATTTTTTTTTCACATGACTCTTCTCCCTAGATAATTCATAGTTTCTCACATAAATCTTCTCCCCCTTTGACATCAATGACAAAGATACACATTTTCTTTCTCCACACAAGCTCTCAACCAAATTTTTGAACATCTGACTACCCCCCGTGAGTAGCAGCCACCACAACATCAATCCAAATCAAGATATGACTATGAAATGCACAGACTGATGCAATTCAATGCATCTTAATTCTGATTAGGAGGGGCAATCACCCCTAGCTTCCCTCTAAGATACTCAAAAACATCCTTAGGCAAGGGCTTGGTAAAGATATCTGCAATCTATTCCTTAGTGGGCACATATGCCAATCTGACTTCCTTTCCACTTACCTTCTCTCTCAAAAAGTGAAACTTGATAGATATATGCTTGGTTTTTTAATGTAGTGCCAGATTCTTAGAAATGTTAATTGCACTTGAATTCTCACAGAATATAGCAATGGGTTCATCATACACAACTCTGATAGCTTTCAACATCTGCTTCATCCACAATACTTAAGTACAATTTTTAGCAACAACAATGTATTCTACCTCTGCACTAGATAAATAAATGGCATTTTGCTTCTTATTTAACCATGAAATCAGCTTCTTTCCCAAGAAAAATGCACCACCACTAGTAATCTTTCTGGAATTCACATCTCCTATCCAATCAACATCCGTAAAAGCACTCAAAGTAAGGTAATCTTCTTTAGGGTACCATAGGCCAAAATCAATTGTCCCCTTCAAGTACTTGAACATCCTCTTCACAGTTGTCACATGAGATTCCTTAGGATCATCTTGAAATATTTTAACAATGCATACAAAGTGCATGATATCAGGTCTAGTTTGAGTCAAATAGAGCAATCCACCAATCATGGATATGTATCTAGTCTGGTTTGTTTTAGGAGAATCATCATCTTGTGTCAACTTACATCCAGTCACCATAGGTGTACCAAGTAACTTTGAATCTTCCATACCAAACTTCTTTAGTAATTCTTTCACATACTTGGACTAAGATATAAAGATTCCCTTATCTAGTTGATTAATTTTCAATCCCAAAAAGAATTTAATTTCTCCAATCATAGACATATCAAACTCACTCTGCATCTCATCAACAAACTTCATGCACAAACTATCATCTCCTTCAAAAATAATATCATCAACAAAGACTTCAACAATCAAATCTCTATCATGATCAATCTTGAAATAAAAATTACTATTAGTAGTACCTTTATTAAATACAAGCTTCAACAAATACTTGTCCAATCTAGCATACCATGCTCTTGGGGCTTTCTTAAGTCCATGCAATTCTTTCTTCTACGGAAAAACCATATCTCCTTGATCAGTTAATTGAAATCCATTAGGTTTCTCAATATACACTTCTTCTTCTAGTTCACCATTTAGAAATGCTGACTTGACATCCATCTGATAAACCTTGAAGTTTTTGTAAGCAACATAAGCAAGAAATAGCCTCATAGCTTCAATCCTAGCAACACGACCAAAAGTTTCTTTAAAGTCAAATCCTTCCATCTGAGAATATCCTTTACAAACTAGTCTTTATTTCTTTCTAACAACTTCACCTTGCTCATTCAGTTTGTTCCAAAAGAACCATTTAGTTCCAATTACATTTTTTTCCTTAGTTCTAGGAACAAGAGTCCATGTATCATTCCTCTCAATTTTTTGTAGTTCTTTCATTGCTTCCACCAAATTTTCATCTTTGCATACTTCATTGACACTATTAGGCTAAGTCTTTGAAATCAAACAATATTCTTCTGAAATTCTTCTCCTAGTTTGAACACCTTTGTTCTCATCACCTATAATTTGATCTTCTAAATGATTTAGTCTTACATACCTTGGAGTCTTGGGATGTTCTTGAATTTCAGGCTCTTGTGATCTCTCTTCTGCACTTTCACTAGTTCCTTCCTCTTGATTTTCCTAATTCAATGGAATGATCTAAACTTGATTTGAAGTCTAAACTTTCTTTCCTTTATCTGAACTACCATTTTGATCATCTGAATCATATCCATAGGTTCTAGATGGTCTAACTGTGTCTTGATCAACCTTGAAATTAGCACTTTCAATTACTTTCTTCAGTCTCTTATTGTAGCACTGGTAGGATTTAATTTTATTAGAATAACCAAGAAATATTCCTTCATCACTTCTAGCATCAAACTTTCCTACATCTTCATCTCTTTTGATATAGCATTTACTTCCAAAGTTCTTGAAGTATCTAATAGTAGGCTTATGAACATACCATAGCTCATAAGGAGTCTTACCGATATCACCTTTGACATGTACCTGGTTGAGAGTGTAAATGATAGTACTCATAGCTTCTCTCTAGTAGATATGAGGAAAATTTCCTTCCAGCATCATTGTCCTAGTAGCTTCTTGAATTGTCATGTTCTTCCTCTCCACAATTCCATTTTGTTGAGGGGTCCATGGGGCAGATAATTGTCTCTTTATCCCATGCTCTTCACAAAAAGAATTAAACTCACCGGAAGTGAATTCACAAACTCTATATGATCTCGGGCATTTAATCTTCAGACCTATCTCTGTCTCAACGATAACCTTAAAAATCTTGAATTTCTCCAGAGCTTCAAAATTCTCCCTTAAGAAAGTAACCCACATCATTCTAGAATAATCATCAATAAGTAAAATGAAATACATGTAACCTTGTAAACTTCTGACTCTAGAAGGACCACACAAGTTAGTATGCACAAGCTCGAACACTTCATTTGAACAATGTTGTTTGCTCTGAAATGAAACTCTAGTTTGCTTCCCTAACTGCCATTCCTTGCATATAGTATTAGTAGGTTTTATCAACTTAGGAAGATCTCTCTGTAACGCCATAGAAAGTTTCACAATAGAAAAAAAAGATCATTAGAAGCAAACATATGCATGCAATACTAAATCTAAGATGCAAATCTATTCGTTAAGCAACAAAGAACAAAGGAAAGTAAAACGTAAACAAACTGAAACAGTCTCACCAATTTCAAACATATTTCCATGATTCATCTCGATTGCCCTTCTCCATTTTGCTTGTGTAGTATAATTGCCCTCAGATTTCTCGTAATTTCGTGCAAGTATAGCCTAAGATAATGATTAGCAAAATATCGAAGATTCAAGATTGAGTGCTCTCAAAAGTCATAAGATTTTGCGAGAGAGATTGGAATGAAGAATGACAAATCAATTTATAGAAAATTGATTATTCGAACGACAGGTCAAGATTGAAAGATCAATGGATGGTTGAGATCGACAGATTAGACATGCATTATGATAACTGATAGTAATGACATGAGTGATACAAATTAGAAATAGAATTAAAGATTAAATAAATGATTTAATCTTTAGTTCGGCATTCAAAAACATCATAAATATCTTTGCATGACAAAGATGAAGATTGATTATAACGACTCTCTGTTCGAATGCATGCACGAGGTTTAATTAATTAAATAAGAATATTTAATTAATCTGCATGTACACACAAATAAGTTAGAACTGGACGATTGAATGATTTGACGAAGAGATTACTCGAGAACACCACTCAGACATCAAATGAAGAGTTAACTAAGCGATTAAAATAGATGTTGATTCGAGTAAAAATGAATACTTAGATAGCTCACATAATTATATAAAATATAGAGGAATGCGTTAAAATAGAATTAATGAATTAAATAATTCATTTAATTCAAGACTCAATATTGGAAGAATAATTAAATAAATAAGATTTATTTAATTAAATGATAAAGAAATTTAAATGAATAATTAAATAAAGAATTTATTTAATTATAGTTGAAATATGATAGAGTAAATTAAATAATAATTTATTTAATTTGACAAGAAGGATAAGGTTAATTAGTAACATAATTAAATAAAAAGCGTTTATTTAATTAATCAGATAGAATAAAGAAAAGTGTGAATTAATTAAATAATTAAGATTATTTAATTAATAGAAGAATTAAAATTAAAGTGAATGATTAAATAATTAACATTATTTAATCGTGACCATGGAGAATACAAATTACGAAGAATATGGAAGTTGCAGGCTTAAAACCAGATTTCGGTGTCTACATTTGCCCCTCTTTGATACAATGTCATTTTGATGTTGTGTCAAAGAAAATAAATAAGAAATATGCCCCAGTAATGCTCCAGATTACAATAGGTGAAGGTATGCCCCCTCGGGAAAATTGACAAATTTTTGAAAAGTTCAGGAAAATTTTGGAAATGCTCCCAATTAGTCCATAGGATAGGCATAAATGTAGTGGAGTTTTTGGAATTCGGTTTGGAAATGTGATGGAAAGGTACGAGTTAATGAAAAATGGAAGTTAACATGGCCAGTAGGATTGAAAGGCCACCTAAGCCCTAGGTATATATAGGAATAGGGGTGAAAAACCTATTCATTTGCACCCACCTAGCTTAGAGATTTGAGATTGTGGTCTGCATTCCTAGTGACAATGTCTCCAGTTCCAGCAAGTCATCATCGCGCATACAGGATTCAGACATTCCAGAGACTAGCCGGCGCAGACCCCCCAGTATGTACCTAGAACTTGTCTTTTGAAAATTTTAATTTGCGCATAATTTAATGCATTTTATTTAATTTTTAGTTATGCGTCGTTTTAGTGGTGAACTGCATATGCATGCACGAACGACACATGTGTATGCGGAAAACCGCATTTGAATTTTTACGTCGGTCATTTGGAATAGTGTTTAGCGTTTAAACGCATTTGATTATGTTTGAAATGCATTTGAATTTTTGAAATGCATTTGCATATTTATAGCCGCATATGTATATTTAGAAATGCATTTGATATTTTGCAACACAAATGACTGTTTTGTGATGCATTTGATTATTATTAGCCACATTTGTTTAATAATGACGCATGTGAAGATTATGAACCACATATGTGAAAAAGTGACGCATGTGCAAAAAAGTGACGCATTTACATTTTATTGTATTATAGTCAGTTTGCACTAGAATAGATGATTAAGGATGATATGAGGCATGTATAATGCCATTGCAGGTTATATTAGACACAATTTATACACGGGAGTCGAGACCTATGACGTTTCGATTTAGAGATAGCTTGTGGCCGGTAGAGTGACGGGTCCTATGGCACCTTGGTCTATTACACGTGATAGACATGCCCCAGATTCAGGCGAATCGGGGACTACTGATAGCTTTGTGTGAGCAGTGGCACTCGGAGACATCGTCCTTCCACCTACCGACCGGAGAGGCCACGGTTACTCTAGAGGATGTATATAGGATCCTTAGACTTCCCATTAGAGGGACACGAGTGACTTATCATACTCAGAGGGGAGCCGCCGAGATGTGTAGATACTACCCTCATGCTGATATTAGACAGTTAGGGTTCGATGATTATGAGATTCGGTAGCGTGTATTGGCCCAGAGTTATAGACAGTTGGACTATCTATTGGCTACATTGATAGGCGGTATAGTACTTCTTGACCGCCGAGGTCATGGTTTTCCTGTGGGATGGGGAGAGATGGTTGTGGGCATGCTCGAGCGTCAAGTTGTTTATGCTTGGGGTTCTTGTGTGCTTGGGATGTTATACTTCCATCTGCATGATATTGCCTATCGAGAGGCACAGTCGATGAGCTGTAGTACCACGCTCTTGATGGTATGGGCGTGGGAGCATATTGCTATTTTTTGGCCACCTGTGATAGTTGACCTCCCACATGGAGCTCTGTACGCCTTCCGTTATGCGGGGGCGACTACACAACATCACATTGGAGATACAGGCTACTTCTGACATGCCATAGACACAATGCAGCAGTTTACATGGAGCCCATACTTGGGGTGTGAGGAGTGGTCAGATGAGGATGAGCACTTGCCATTTTGCAGACAGGCACAATATTTGGTTGGACGGATAGTATCTCATGTTCATATTATAGAGCGGCAGTTGCCAGACCATGTCCTGTAGCAGTTTGGAGAGGTGCAGGATGTACCTCGAGGGCGAGCAGAGTTTGTGAGATCCTCACGAGAGGTCCCGCTATGGGGGCCAAAGATTCTAGTGGCCATAGCAGAGGTAGATATTGATGCATTGTAGGAACTTCCATGGGGATGGAGAGATGGACTAACAGACCCAGGGATGACCGCAGAGTATGATCAGTGGTGGGCAGCACACAGGCCGATCCCTTTGATAGATCCGGAGCAGCCAGTGCTGGTAGAGCAGCGAGGGACAGGACCACGAGGCAGACGAGGTAGAGGGAGAGGCCGAGGAGGCAGAGGAGATGATGGTCGAGGTGGACGGTGTGGAGGTAGGAGAGGGAGATGTGGTCGGAGGGGACGAGGACCACCACTATCACCAATTCGAGAGGAGGGACAAGGAGAGGAGGATATAGCCATGCCAGATGTTGGGAGAGGAGGAGAGGAGGATATTGCTCGAGGTGGAGAGGAGGCGTAGCCAGTAGAGGCAGCTATACCAAATATCCTGGCAGAGGAGGAGGCAGGTGCAAAGGAGGCAGGCAGAGAGGAGGCAGGTGTCGAGGAGGCAGGCAGAGAGGAGGTAGAGATTGATGCTCTGGGTTTATTAGGTGCTTACTAGGAGGATGATGATGAGGATGATGATCATGAGAGAGAGATCCGAGATCAGATCCTAGAGGAACTAGATGAGGAGAAGGATGGGAGAGACAGGGATAGACAGGATGATAGACAGGCAGAGGATCTAGACAGAGATACACTGCATGCTCAGGTTGCATCCCTAGAGGAGCAGATGAGAGTTCTCATGGCTGAGAGGGATGCGTATCAGAGGGAAAGAGACAGAGCAGTGATGGATAGGGATCAAGCAATAGCTCAGAGACAGGAGACTAAGCAGAGATTTATAGAGCTTAGGGCATTGTGCACAGGACCATCAGCTACGTTTGCCAGAGAGCTACTCAGAGCTGGGGAGAGGGAGAGATACTATCAGGATCTGTATGAGGCAGAGATTCCACCAGAGAGACGGGCTCCCAGTTTCTCAGCAGCACACAGTAGCAGGTCTCAGACTAGGACACATAGTAGGACAGTTAGCACAAAGGGGGTGGAGCAGCCACGTAGAGCAGGTCCATATGACATGCCTCCCACAGCTTAGAGGTCATCAGGTTCCCATCATCATTCTCCCGCACACTCCCAACATGATGGCAGTGGTAGTTCAAGATAGGGATACTACTTGAGATTCATTTGAGACATTGTATTTTGATCTTATAGCCTGCGGGATTCCATGTATTATTGATACATTATGACATTGTGATGTGACACAGTTGAGCAATATATATATATGATTTTGGTGGTGATTCTCATGATATGCATGTTTATGTATTGATTATGCAGTCTTTATTTATATATGTGATGTTCACATGATATGCCTACAGGATGGATGAGTATATTTGTTTTATGATGTTTATGCATCTAATGAGATAATGTGGATTTTATGTGATATATGCAATTTACAAATTATGAGATGTAATATGATGTTATATGTATGATGCATACTACATGTGATGCTATACAAATGTAATGTGATGCATGTATTTACAGTTGCTTTGTACATGGAATTCTTATGATATGTATTGTTTGATGATGGGTATTTAGTATTCCATGATGATCTAAATATGAAATATGCCTATATGTATGTGTTTGTCTAACATGTATGTTGATGCAGGATGATACATAATAATTTGTGTCATAGGACTCCGTCATAATGCAGGACAAAAGAATTGTTAGTGCGGAAAGAAAGATCGAAAAAAAGAATGCAAGACAGGAGATAGATGTTAGTATTAGCAATCTTCGATATTTCATTGTATCACAAAGGGTATTGCACTTTATCATCATTGGGTGGGACTAATGCAAATGGCGATAAACACCATGATATGACATAAATCAAGGTGTGCAAGGTCATCCACTTGCTAACAACAGACAGTCGTAGACAAGGAGTGTCGTTAACTCATACTAAGGACACAAGTTGCCCCAGTCTTTTTGTCAAGACAAACCACAGACAGTAAACAATGTAAAAGTTGGGTCATGAGATGTCATTGCTCCTCTAAATCCTTCATGGGACATCCTTGAGAAAACTAGTAACATGACTCAAAATCAAATTGAAAAGACAGTTGACAAACAACAGTCAAAGAAAAATAGAATTCCGATACATCGTTGCTTCTCTAAATCCTTCATAGGACATCCTTGAGAAAGATAGTAACATAATTCCTATCATAAAGTCAACTAAAAAGATAAGATAAATAATTTAGACAATCAAAAGGCCAGTAAAATATTTGCCAAAACTTGATCTTGTTTGTTTGATTTGTTTTGATTGATAAAAGAATTGATTGACAGAACCTGATTTGAGGAGATACACATACCGGATAAGACTATGAGTCTGGTTTCGATGTTATGATTATCTGTATAAGGCATGAGAAAGCCTAGTTTCAGAAAGACATGTATCATATAAGACATTGAGTTAGATACCGTTGATGTGATAACTCGTGTAAGGCTATGCTTGATTGTTTGATCTTGTTGATTATGCAGGAAGGACTCATCCTGTATAAGACAAAGATTGTTTTGTTGATATTAGTATTTAGGAAGGACTCATCCTGAACAAGATACAAGTTGATTTCCATGATGATGATGTCTGTTTCCAGGAAGGACACATCCTATAGCAGACATTTGTTGATCTATTTTGATTGTTTTGTTTGGCAAGTTGTTTGATTTGACTTAGAGATATTGCTGACTTGTTCACTAGATTGATGCATGACTTGAGATGATATGTTGACAATTGAATTGTATGTGACGACAAACCCTAAAGGACTGACCTAGTGTGGCCTCGAGGGCTCATCGATTGATGGCCTTGCCTACATTATACACGTAGAGACCTCATAGTTCGACTTGACTTGACTGACAAGACTGACTACAAATAGAAGACGTGTGTGTGAAAGTGAAAGTGACGAACCCTAATGGACTGACCTAGTGTGGCCTCGGGGGCTCATCGATTAATGGCCTTGCCTACATTATACAGGTAGAGACCTCGTAGTTCGACATGACCAAGGACCTTGTCATATAGACATATGGATTGAATCATGATTTATACAGACAAACCTAAAGGGACTGACCTAATGCCTCAGGGGCACATCGGAAGATGGCCTTGCCTACGTCCAGTCACAGAGGCAATGTAGTTCGACAAATGACAAAGACTGACAATTGCGACTGACTTTGACTCTATATTTTTTTTTTTGTGAATGTTGAAAATGTTGTGATTTTTTTTGTCTTTTTGAAGTATTCTAATGTTTTTGTGTTTTTTCAGGTCATTTTGCGATGTTTGTGGATTTTTCCATGGTTTTACGTCTTCAACACAACCAATGCAAGAACCAATATGACACATGTCAAATATTTGCTCCCAGTCGAGTATAAGACCAATTGACTATGAATAAGGTAAAATGGGGGATATGAAACACACTCGATGTCAATCGTTCCAAGTTATGGGAAAGACTACCACTTATTACAGAATGATATAGATAAGTGATGGGCACGAAAGATAAGGGATATGTACAGGGATAGGTAGTACGTACAAGGATAAGGGATATATATAGGGAAGTAGACTATGTACAAGGATAAGTAGTATGTACAGGGAAGTGGACTATGTATAGGGTAATGGATTATATACAATGATACGAACTATGTACAAAATAATAGTAGACAAAGGAGTAGAGTTAACTACACATGGCGCCTGTTTGCCAGGTTGTCACCATGGTACTTATCCAAAGCACCACCGAAGTGGTTTTCACTATTGGACGAATGATTTGTCTTTACTATTGTCTAGATTATCTAATTTTTTTGGTATTACCAAGACATCTGTTTACCAGGTTTTCACCTTGATAACGATTTTTTTGATTTTCTAATTTTTTTGTATTTGTTTGCTAATTAAGACAAAGGCTCCCAGAAGCTATGCGTAGAACTTCTTCAGATGCATACTATTGATTGGTGAAGACAATGGTTCTCCTTCAAGAGTAGAAAGTTGGTACGCTCCTGATCCAAAAGCTTCTATAACAACATAAGGTCCTAACCAATTAGGTTCAAACTTTCCTAATTTTTCTCTTTTTGCTTGATTCTTTGGGTTCTCCATTAAAACCAGGTCACCAATGTCAAAGTTTCTATTCAATACCTTCCTGTTATAGCTACGACGAAGGCGATTTTGATATGCTTGAAGATGGTCGAGTGCCTTCTATCTACGCTCATCTAGGAATTCTAGCTCATGGAGTCTCGATACTCGATACTCTTCATCATCAATGTGGCCTTTTAGGGATACGCTTAGGGAAGGAATCTCGACCTCAATAGGAAAAATAGCTTTAGAACCAAATACAAGTGAATATGGAGTAGCACCAGTGGGAGTACGGATACTAGTGTGGTAAGCCCATAAGGCAGGGTTAAGCTGTAAGTGCCAATCACGACCATCATCATTGACAGTTTTCTTGAGGATTCTAATGATGGTCTTGTTAGATGCCTCCACTTGGCCGTTACCTTGGGGGTAGTATGGAGTGGAAAAGTGATGTTGGATATGAAATTCATCACATAGATGGTGAATTTCTTGGTTCTTAAATGGACAGCCATTATCAGTGATTATGGACTGAGGGACACCATACCGACAAATGATATAGTTCAAGATGAATCGAGAAATCTATGTGCCGATAATGTATGTCATAGGAATAGCTTCAATCCACTTCGTAAAATACTCAGTGGCAGTGATAATGAATTTGTATCCATTGTATAACTGAAAATATGTTATACTTCTGTGAATCCTTGCATGCAAGGATACTCAATAATGAGTCCTTGCAAATCAATTCACAGCTCTCTATCCGAGAAGAGCAGAGATTGATGTTGTGGCCCTCAAATTAACCCTGTTACCCCTGCAAATACAATCTCAGAACGAGAGATTCAAAGAGGAGAAGCAAGAATGCCAATCTCCATGAATCCTGTTCTTGCAATGCAACAATGAAAACTAATCCAAATGGATGTAAATGCAATAAACCAAACTAATTTATTGAAATGAAAATTAATCTACATGCAATGCCATAAATGAATTATTTTGCAAATTAATTTACTATGAAGATTAAGCTAAAATGCAATATTAAACTATATGCTCTAAAAATAAGATGCTTATATAATCAAACTAATGTAATCTCAAATGATAAAATTCAAATTTGCAGCATAAGTTTGATGTAAAAATTCGTGATTCTTTCTTCTTCTTCTTTTTGAAATGAGAATGAGAGGGCTCATTTTATAGGCAAAAGTAGAATTGAAGGCAAATTCAGAAGCAATGTGGGATAAATAGAAAAATAGAAACAAATCTTGATTGGAATTCTTTTTTTAGTTTATTTCCCTTTTAACTAATTTGTTTCCCTTTTTTTCATCACGGGATATTCTTGAGAGGATATTTCATTTATTTTATTTAATTTAAGATGATAATATCTCTTTTAATAAAATAAAATAAGATTATGTAATTTAGAAATGAATATTAATAAAATAAAATAAAAATAATTTAATTAAAAATAGATTTAATTAAATAGCATCATTTTATTTAAGTAATATTAACTTCAATTAAATAACATTATTTTATTTATTAAAAAGGATTTATTTCTTTTGATTAAATAAAATTAATGAAACATTCAAACCTTAGGGAAAATTGAAACATTTGAAATAGTTATGAATTGATTAAGAAATTTGATTTGAAAATGCGACAATCATTGATTCAGAAAGTTGATGTTGACAAATTAAATAAATGGGGCCCAAAGTCTAGGTGACCATTTTAGGTTGCATACATTTGCCCCTCTTTGACTAATGTGAGGTCGACTCGGGATCACATGCAGTCAAAGAATGAAGTTGCAATGTGAGATCGATTTGGGATCACAAAACAACTCAGATGTGAGGTCGACTCGGGATCACATCTGGACAAACATAAACAAAAGGCCTTTGAACATGAGGTCGATTCGGGATCATCCAAAGTGAGAGATAAGAATCTCAAGCAAGGTTGCCCCAAGAGAAGCAATTGATAAATTGATAAAGCTGAATCAGGATTGAAGTTGAGGTTGCCCCTCGGTACGAAATCGAAATGAGATAGAGGAGAAATAATAAATTGAAAAATTTGATCAAATCAAACAAAGATAAGGTTCTTGATGTAAGATTAAAAATATAAGAATCACAGAACCCAGGTAGATCAGCAAGAAAATTATGCCCTAAGGTTGAATTAGAAGAAAAGAAGTGGGGTGAAATCGAATGGAAGATAGAAGTTTGGAAGAAATGGAAAGAAATGGAGAGAAGGAAGAGAATCTTCTTCAATAAAGAGGATGCATCAAAATCAATCAACTGTTTAAGACAGGGAGTTTCGATTGAGATCACGAAAGAAGATAAGGAAATGAAGAACGTGATCACAGTTGATGAAAAATCCACAAGAAAGATGAAGGAAACCCTCTCAAACCCATAATACAGCCTAAAAGTGCAAATTAACATGAAGTCTAAATAATGCAAGCTACATGAAAATGCAAAGGTGTACTTGCAATAGGGTAACATAGGTTTTTGTGTGTTCATCATTCATTAGAGAATGTAAGAGAACTTATTTTCATCATTGGGCCATTATTACCAGACATCGGACAATCACACAATCATCACATCACTAGTCACAAACGGAACTATGAAGATATGAATGTGATTTATATTAGCATGGAATGTGGAAAGATTCTAACATGAACATCAAAGACATGAAGGTCAAGATGACTACAATGTTAGCTTACCCAATTGAATGTAGCAAAACCACGCTCACATCAAGACATAAAC